>JAWMAG010000005.1:19002500-19202500 GCA_037013455.1 Ceratitis rosa
AAATAAATCATTTGGCGTATATACGAGTACATACATACAAAACATCAAACCTAGTGGCCAGGATGTGTTGGCTTATGTGCGTTAAATTATATTTTTGTGTATATGTGTGTGCGGAGGATGTGCGTGTGGCAAGGCTTTGGGCAAAATTCGTATATTTTCGCATAAAAATCTTTAATAAACATAAATGTTCGTCTGAGTGTGTGTGTGTGTGTGTGTGAGTTAAGTAAAATGACGTAGGCATAATTTTGGTTTGTTTTGTAAGGGAGATGTAAACTCTTGAGATTTATGCCTGACATATGGAGAACTATTTCAGTGATTCATCATTTTCACAGTTGCTTTGTAATGAAATATGTTTTGTTTGCTCATTTCCTTTGGTGGGTGTTTTTAAATCATAAAACTTACCAAAATTTATGGCTCAGCACTTTTTTGTTGGCAGTTTCAGCTTACGTTATTACTAGTCATTGCTTGTGAAATTAATTTTTATTTTTATAAACAATTACATGCAACTTTTCATTTATCTGCGGTGCTTAAGTGCTTGCTCGTGTAGACATTTTTCAACTTTGAACTATGCAATGTTCAGTGAACCAAAAGATAATAATTATGGGGTGTAATTTTAATGCTTTTCAGCATTTGTATAAAGCTTCGACATGAGTAAATGTACCATTTTCAGGAGTAAGAATCTTTTTGATTTTCTGTAGTAATTGAACTCCTCGAGCTAAGGTGAATATATTAGTTCTTTTGAGCTTTTGCTATTTGAATTGCTAACGATGAAGCATCTAAGTTTTACAAAAAAAAAAAAATAAATTAAGTTAAGAAAAGTATAGCTTATATGGAGGTGAACTCCCCTAACTTGATCTTTCATGATGCGGCAATTTTAAGATAGAGGAATACATTTTTTAGTTAACTCTCATGGCGATTTTATTAACGAAATGTGATTTTAATACTAATATTATTGTTTTTAAATCGAGTGATTTTTAAAGCCTTGAACTATTTGATTTAATTCTCTTCTTCCAAATTTTGTAAGTAATAAATGGAGTTTAAAAAAACTTCCCATTTATAACGATTTTCATAAAACTCGTTTTAGAATTTCGAGCCCAAAGCACATGAGACTTTTGCAAGAAAAATCAGCCAAAAGTGTGAAAAAATGATTTTGTGTCATAATATTCTTAGTTACCATGTGGAGCGCCAAGAACAAAGAAATGAAGTAACCGTATTTTTAAATAAATAATATTTATTTTTGCTAGTAAAAATTGATGGATGGTTCCAAATAGATTAGTACCAGTCACCTTGAAAAGACTACACGTATAGCCGAATATTTTGCATCCTCTCCTTCCGATATTAGACAAATATTTTGGTGGATAGCAAGGAAGCGATGCGTTTGCAAATTGCGCTTAGGATTTATGACACTCTTCAGCAAAATTCCTCTAAAAGGAAACCATAACAAGTATCTGAGGAGAAACCACACGTTTGAGGATAGTCATTGCAAAAATTAAGGTCAACGCTAAAGTGCATGCGGCTGGAAGACTTTGTTCCTTAATTGAAAAGTAATTGCTTCCCACCTTTAAAATTCTCCAAGAGATACAACGGACGAGACAAGAACGGTATAGGGTACGGTTCTTGACGCATACTGTGGTAGATATATGTATAAAGGCCAAATTCGGATTAAAATTTGTGGTTGGAGAGAGAAACTTTGTCTTTGGGTACTGGTATTCAATTTACCGAAAATTAGTGTTGAATCAATGTTTTTCTTCTAAGGATCACTGATTTGACCAAAGTTAGTTTCTATGAGCACCGGGAGCACGCTTATGCGCATATGTGGAATTTTCAGAACAACAGTCAGTGATGCATTCATTAAGCTAAGAGTGAAGCAATTCAGACAAACAATTTCTTGTCAAAATATTTTTTTGTCAAATTGGAAAGATACGTACCCCTTGCAAATATAAAAAGTAACCATGACTCCCTACTCGTAACTAAGTATAATTGTTTTTTTTTCTTCTAAATAATCTCATTTTTGAAATAATCTTATTATCTTAAGATCTCTAATTAAAAATTCGTCTAGAGTACTTAATGAGGCAAATGTACAGTTTTATGTTTTTTTATTTTTCAATAAAGTCTTCCTCAAGTGAAATACACTTTTCAAATCGTGAATACTATGCTTCTATACCTCCAAGAAAATATTCTTTAGATTTCTCTTGGAGTTTCTACGGTCGCTTTTATCTCACTGTCGTCTAAAACTCTTCGTTCCCGTGGCTGCTTTTTCAAATTTGAAAAAAGGAAAACGTTACTGGGAGCCAGGTCTGGACTATAGGGTGGATAGATGGTAAGTTTCTGTAAGTCCCTTAGCTTTTAAGGCATCCTTCGGGTGCGTTGTCTTGAAGAAAGAACATTCCATGTGGTAACTTGTCAAACTCAACAAATTAGCGTAATATTGGTCGTTCATTTTAGTTTCCTTTGGAAAGTAATCAATTAATAATATTCCCTCGTTATCCCAGAAAATGGTAGACATAACCTTCGACGCCGACTTTTCCACTTTGAATTTTGTTTTTCTTTCCACTGCATTGACTTCTGCTTGGACTCAAGATCATACTGATGAATCCAAGTTTCATCAACTGTCGCAAACTTCATCCAAATCATCTTCGCACAACTCCGAAAAATCTTTAAAACTGTCCAATCGTCGCTGCTTGTCGAGCGGCGTGAGCATTCGCGGTACCCAACGTGCACTATTTTTTTCATATTCAACTGTAAACTGCAATCCTTCTGCTATCTGCCACAATTAAATTCTTCAATTAGCCAGTACTAATTTTTTCGACATTATGAATATTTTCTTCAACACGACCGCTACTTGGCGCTCCTGGCAGGGGTCATCTTCACAGGTCTCTCTTCCTTGTTGAAACAGTCGTGTTTATTTTTTTACCACCGTTTATGAAGAGACAGAGTCCTGAAGAACCACGACATCTCTTTAATACATTTTTTCGACTTACTTTCTATTTTAGAAGGGATTTAATGTTGTCATCTCTAACTACCTTAGGTCGCTAGATTATCAGTCGCCTCTCGTAGTACTTTTTTGTACTTTTGTTGTCACGGTTAAGTGATCTTAATAATTTTTTTTAAAACCTGGCGAGTAGAAGGTAAGAAAATATAATTAAATACTATGCCCTGCCTCTAATAAGTTGTAGGCACATCTTACTCGATTAAAGTCGTCCGGAGTGAAAGGAAGGCAACATGTGAGTCCAGGTACTCTTCCTCTACTTCCACCGACGGTTACTGCTTCGCATACTTTCAAAGCTGGATTGCTGTTATTTATTCGGACATCATGAGAAAGCAAAGTTTATTATTAAAAACCTCCCATGTCGACTTATTAGATGGCGAGAATGATGGTGGGCTTGAGGATCTTCATTTTTGTTTATTTAGAAAAGACTTTACTCTTAAATTGCCCACACACAAATCCACACAATAACGTATGTTGGCAGGAGTTCCTGCTTGACAATGTTGTTAGTATTAGTGCTGGTTCCTCGATAGAATAGATCATCTCCAGCCTCTAAGTTATTATTGTCAACAGTGACCTATGGTATCAAAATCATGGACATATGTCAATAGTGTACACTCTTGTAGAGGTTGTACCTAACATGTTTAGCTTTGCAGTTCTTATTGATTTCTCCAGCAATTGGTTGAAGAGGTCACACGGGAGAGAGTCACTTTAGCTGAATCTTCGTTTGATGAATGTTTGATACCCTTGCCTTGGCGATATCAACTCAGTGACGTTAAAGCTGTTCCAAAAGTAATCAAAAATGGTCATCAGCCAGTTATTAAAAATAAAATTTTGAAATCATGTTGAGGCTAAGAGCCATCAGTGTAAAGAATAAAAATCGTATATATGTATGTATGTATGTATGAATATTCTCTGTATTTTCCTTCTAAAATCTAGTATGCTCTCAGTAAAATAATTTTCAAAGATTATAATTTTTCATTAAAATTTGTTACCAAGATTGCTCTCTTGATCACATATTCTTCTTCACTATTTTGTACATATAAACAAACATGTATTGGTAAAATTGTATGCCAGTGTATTTAACTTCTTGTAATGAGTAAATTATCGCCATGTGATGCCAAAAATAGTACACTAACACAAACTGAAGATGCATGCAATTGTTATGTTTGTATGTACTCGTATTTACGTAAGTACTGAGTTCATGTCATCGCTTCACAGCACCAAACTAACGACGAGTAAGCATGTAGTACTGTTTATTATATATTTAACCATGTGTTGTGCAGCACAAATGTACAATAGAAAAGCAGTATTCGGTGATAACATTTAATAGTCTAGTTGTGTACATATATACATGCATACATACATGTACATGTGTACATGCACGCAAGTAAGTACGCATAGTAGCCACTCCTAATGGTTTGTAAATACTAGAAATGCAAGTGAGCTCCAATTATTATCATAGATATTTACAATATATATATACAATAAGTACAATACCTATATATGTTGATACGAGGGTATTAACAAAAGTTCGGTCAGTTGGTGACTTTTAATTTGTTTTTGTTAAATTTAAAAATACCAAATGCTTCGCAATTACTTTATAAGTCTTCCTTTAAAATTCTAGAACGATCAGCTAAGATGGAGACGAGAAAACGCAAGTGAGTTAAGGATAGGTCAGACACAATTCAACCACCGACGCAAACAGAAATTCACCATGTGATTCTCTTCGGGTTTCGGAGTAATTTACAGCCAATAAAAATATTAAAAAAATTCCAAAGTTGTTCCGAAGATTCCAGACCGGACATTTCTCCGTAGAGGACGAGCCCCAAAAAGGTTGACCAAAATCTTCCACTGATCACTGTAATAAGATGAAGTCCAACATTGACGAAGACCCCCGATTGGCACAAGAAATGATTGCTAATGAATTAGGCTTGAATGTGGGATACACGAAAAAATCTGCTCGATGGATACCACGAATTTTAAATGAGGCCCAAAGAGATTCGAAAATTTAATTTTCCCCAAACAAATTCGAAAATGGTCAGTCTAGCAACTTTAGTAAAGTCGTTACTGGTGAGGAATCTTTGTTCTAAAAATACGATCCAGAAACCAAACAGCAGTCTATGGTGTGGAACCCAACAGGAGCAAGCTCACCCGTAAAATCTAAGCAACAAAAATCAGCACCAAAGGTAATGATGTCAGTTTACTTCACCCAATCTAAAATCGTAGCTGCAATTTCACTGGAAAAGGACCAGACGGTTACTGCAAAATGATGCACCGAAGAGCGTTTACCGAAAATTTTTAAAAATTTGTTGGAAAACAAAAAGAAAGAGGATTTGTGGCGCCACTCTTTAGTAATTTTATTGTGATCTCTGGGCTCGAAGAAATACGTCCAGCACTACATTCTCCGGATAAAGCACTTTATGATTTCTAGTTATTCCCAAAAATTAAAAAAATTTAAAAGGAAAGGTCTTTAATAGCAACGAGGAGATATTTAATGCGGTTAATGCTGAACTTGATAAGCTTAAAAGGCAATGTTTTGTAGACTGTTTTCTTAAGTGGATCCATAGGCTTAAGAAATGCATTGAAATCAATGGGGATTATTTGGAGAAGATAAAAAAGAACAAAGATTTCGGATAAATACAAAAAGATTTTTTTTCTTTTCTTCTGGTCAACTTATCGAACTTTTGTTAATCCCCTCGTATTTTATGTATAATTATGTACGCATGCAACTCTGTACACTAATTTTCTTCAAATACCATTAACATTAACAGCAAAATGATGCACTTCAGCGCATATGTGAATTGCTGAAATGGCAAGAGAAGTGTTATGTGAGATTGCTACAAATGTACATTTACTAAATATAATAATATTAGCAACTATTAGAAATTATTATTACAAATTCTCTTTACACTTTTGACCAAATGACTGCTACTTTGCTTAGTATTTAGTTTTGTGTGTGCTTAAGTATGGAGTAAATGTACTATAAATTATTCGTTATGCATAGCTCTTTATGAGTATATAAACATATGTACATATATCAGCGCAATAATGCAACAAATGGGATAATAATTTTGATGAATTGAGCAATGAACTTAGTATTTGTTTTTTTAATGGATTTAAATTTGAAATTTCACTGTTAAACAGTGTTTTTATCACTTAAACTTTTTGTTGATTTTTATTTAAGGCAGCGTACCCACATTAAAAATGTAAAATTATATCAAAATCCACCTTTTTTGTGATACCCACATATTCATTTCTGACTTCTGAGTGGTTAGCAATGCGTACCGCCATTTGGAAGGCTAAGGTTCGAGCTCTGGTCCGACCAACATCCAAAATTAATCGAAAATCAATTTAAATAATCAATTAAGTTAATTTTTCTAACTGCATTCGCCCCCGACTGAGCTTATTTCTGACATGAATTGAAGGCTCCTCATTAAAAATCACCAGCCATACGCAGGCAACTTGGAATAGACTGTAGGTCTCTTCATTTGTTGGAAAAACATTAACACGCACACCAGAAATTGGAAAAGACACTGGGTCGAAAATTGCTTCAGCTATAACAAAGCGCCAATGTGGAATCGCCCTTTTTGTGGATTCGCCAGAGTACACTTAAGTACAAGTCCTTCTGTTTCACAGATTCTCTTACACTACCTTTGTTGGAAAGCGTTCTTTGCTGTACAGAGGCGGGTGCATATTCTTCTTGCTACGAAATATTGATCCTAGTCGGTGTTCTTGGGTCCTCAGAATGTACGCACGATTAGAATACTTGAGATATGTCAGCCATTGTGCAGACTGAATTTTGCGACAGTTGTGTCGAAGATATCTTTTTTGCCCACCCTGGCATTCAAATAGCTAAGCACAATTTTGTCATCGTGGCGGGGCAGCGCTCTCAAGGATGTTATAAGAGGCATCCTTGGTCACATTGTCCTTCTCTTTTTTTGGGGCGTGAGCGCAACAGACACTGCGTTTAGACTTTAGCGAACCTCTAAGCCGAAAATATCCTAGCGGCTCAACTGAAACGGCGAATGATCAGCTGGCTGCAGTTGTTGTTTCAACTGAACTTTATATGGATGTAGGTGTAATTCTAAGTGAAAAATACACCATGATGTGCCGTAGGAAAGTCCTAGCTCTTAAGAATGTCGAAAAATAGATACATTTGGGATTTCGGCTACACTTTTACTGATATTAGCGAAATTTGAGGTAGAAAGAGCAAAACGATGAAATGGATGGCCCTATATATCCGATTAATTTAAATATGATGTTGTAATTCATTTGAAATCCCAAAAGATGAGCAATTCAATGCCACAAGTCGAGTTTTGGAAAAAATTGGTTTGTACACTAAGATTTTTTTTAAAAAGTTGCCACGTTTCAAAATTATAAGATTATTAAAATATTATCAATTGAATGGAATATTACCAATCTGGATGAGTGGTGCCACCTGCGCTATTATTTCATTAATAAAAGAAGAAAAAGAAAAAATCACTATAGTTTTTATACCAGCTTGAAGAAAATTGATAAGAGCCAAAATACTCTAGTGATTAACATATATTTGAGATAGGTCGCCACACTGTTAGTAATTAAAATAAGTAAATTTATGTGATAATGAAAATATTGCGATATGAAGCTCAAATGGTTAAAGCTGAAAACATTTTTAAGAGACCAAATGCTTAAATTTTGAAAAAACAAAAAATTATTAATGTAATATTTCATCCAGTTTGTTTTTAAGTAAGTTATAGATTAAAGAGAAATAAGGTCGAAAATATTTTTAAAAGAGTATTGGCCATGGTTTATGTATAAAACTTATTTAATTAGGGCTGCCAGGTAATTTTTATCTATAGCATTTGATGAGATAAATTATTTGTTGTAATATTGGTATCAAATTTGAGATTTCAGAGGGATTAAAGTGGAAAATATTTAAATCCAAACTTGTTTATATGAATAAATGGATTTATATTATGCTCGAAATATACACCCACACACATACCTTATCACTCTGTAGCGAAAAAATAATGAAAAGTGCTAGTTGTAAACTAGAATCAGACTGGTTTGCGTTTTTATACTAAGTGGTTTGTCTGCCATCTATTTCCTATGTAATAACTGGTATTACTCAAATTGCGAATTGTCCAACTATGCATCAGCTTTATACTAGTCGAATACCAGTTCGAATCGGCATGTTGAATTTCTACTTCGCCAAACATAGAAAATATTGGAATTCAGTTAAAAATCACGCGCTACAGCGATAACCACTAACCACTTGGTTATCTTTCAAATGCAGAGAGCAGCGGAATCAGCGTACTTCAACAGAGTTTAGAGGAAAAGAAAATCACCCGTGGCTAACTAAAAATATCAACAACATACGAATGGCGTGATGGTGAAAATGTCTATTTCACCAAATACTACATAGAAAAACAAAAGTTAATTTGCTTGCTTCGTGTTTTGCACCGGGAGCCTAACATATTAGAGCGATTACTTCTAATTACTCGGCTATCGGGACGATGAAGCGATGCTAGATATAACAACAGCACACTTCTCATTAATGCGGAAGAGTCATACTAAATGATTTCATCTACAAAATACCGGTATTTAACTAGTATTTTTGCATACCAGTCTATCTTCTCCCTGTAGGGTAGATAAGTTACCTTAAGCTTATATGTAGAATAGTAATATATATGTACATATGTGTGTGAATATGTCCCCACAATAGAATGGCAGTAAGCATAATCATCGTCATTGAATCTCGCATTGGCACGCACAGCAGTTACTATTTATAATTATATTTCTAATTAATTTATGCTCATGAGGTCATTTTATAGCTTCAGACACTATCAGATACAAACATACGAGTAGCTGTATATATATATATATATATATATAGTTTTGTCATCATGCTACTATCATTCTATATATGCCAGAAATGTAGGTGAACGAACATTTGCCGATTATATTACAAGCACTTGCACTATTTGTATATAGGTATGTATGTATGTGCATGTGCACCCATCTTTTGGTAATAATATAAACGATCTCAGCGGCACTGTTATGCTTTGGTAACTCAAAGCTGCTGCTGCTGCGGCTATTATATGACGTCTGTGACTGTTCACTGCCCTTTGAGTATTTGAATCGGTTTCATAGGTGGTTTACATGTACGAGTATATGTACTTGTATATATGGTATGTGTGTATGTGTGCATTTTGTATTGTACCCTAAAGACAGTTGGCGCAAATTGGTCAAATATCTTTGCTGTTGTTGTATTGTTGTTGGTTCCATTACTTCTGCCACTCATGCTGACATTCCGACTGAAAACTGGAACTGTAGCAATGTGTGTTGTGTTGTGGTTTGCTGGTCGCAGCTGCAACACCGTTAACTGGAATGATATTTTACAATACGTTATCGCAGTTATAATGAATATTGTTGTTGTTATTGTTGTCACTACTGCTGTTGCTAGCATTTGTTGTTATTGCTAAAGTTGTAGTTGTTGTACTACATGTGGTATTTGTTGTTATTGCTACTGCATCAACTCGGTTATTTGTGGCACATTATTGGTGGTATAACCAAATACCATTGCGCTTAGTAGGCAACAACCCTACAGTCTATTGAAATAGTTTAAAACTATTACGGGATTGGTTAGGTAACGGTTATTTTCGTAAGAGAGAATTTTACAATAGTTTAATCTCATACTTGTAAGGAAAGGCATACAAGTAACACTAGTGCAGTCTTAAAGCAAAATACGTGTTTTTGCCTGATTAAAAGGGGAATAAAATAAAATAAAATAAAAAATATTAAAAAATTATATCGATAATTAAATATATTAATTCATTAACTCTCTAATAATTAAACAAATATTTTATAAATAAGTTAATAAAAAATTAAATATAATAACAAATAACTTAAAATTAAATATACACTAGATTTGATGAGAAATTAATTAATTAATTAAAATTAATTCCAAAATACCTATGTAAATAAATAGGTGGAATTTAAAGCAGAAATATATAATTATATATAAAAATTAAACTAATAAATAGAAAATAAAAAAGACATACGATTTTTATAAAATATATAATATTACAATTAAATAAATTGATGGTGAATTTAATCTGAAATATATGAAAACTTAAACAAAATATTATGATTGAATTGTAAAAGAAGTAAATTAATAATATATTCATAAATAACTAAATAAATTAATTAATTGTCTAATTTTGTTATTAGAAAATAAATATAATATTAAACACATAAAATACAATTATGCATAAAAATTAAACTAACATATAGCAAAAAGAAGTAAATAAATAGTAAATAATTAAAAAAATAAAATATAAATAACTAAAAAAACAGTAGAATTAATCCGTTAAATAAGAAAATAAATAAATACAAAGTAATAAAAAAAATATATCAGAATATAATTTGAACACAAAATAAATAAATTGATAATTTACTCCAAAATTATCAAACAAAAAAATAATAATTATTTTATAAATAAATAAATAATTAAAACATAAATAAATCAATTCTTTCCATAAATGGAAAATAAATTATTAAATAGTAAATTAAATAAATAAATAAGAAATATTTCAAAAATACATGCAAAATACGAAAAAAAAATTAACCAAGTAAATAAATAGATAATTTAATAAATACGAAAATAATATATATAAATAAAATATATATAAAATATAATATATAAATAAAAATAATATAAAATACGAAAATACGAAAAAGATTAACTAAGTAAATAAATAGATAATTTAATAAATTAATCAAACTAATAAATATGAAATTTCTATAATAAATATTTAAAATTAATACAAAATAAGAATATAATTTCGCAACTAAAGAAATAAATAGATAAATTAATTTAAAATATTTTATCCATTAAACAAAATAATTATAAATAATAAACATAATCCCATAAGTAGAAAAACAATGGAATATTAAATCCAAAATATATAATATAATAAAATAATTAAACTAATATACATGATATTTATAAAGTAGATAATAGATAATTAAAATTAATATATAAAATAATAATTTAATTTTGCTACTAAAAAAAGAAATACATAATTCAAACTAACAATTTAAATAATTAAATAAAAAAATATTAATTAATTAGGAAATTAAATAAATTAATAAAAAATACATAAAAGCCATATAATTAAATAATTAAATAAATTCAATCTAAAAAGTTAAATAATTAAATAAAAAACTATTAATTAATTAGGAAATTAAATAAATTAATAAAAATACATAAAAGCCAAATAATAAAATAATTACAATATGTACAATAAAAAAATAAGTTCATAGATAAATGGCTAAACTAATTAATTTTAATTTACAAAAGTGAATAAAAAAATAAATATTAGAATAAATAGCACCTTAAATTCAAAATATATGCATAAAAAATAAAAATATAAATTAAATTTAAAAATAAAACTATGAAAATATCTTAGCTTTCCACTATAATTCGCAATATTTTGCACTTAAATGTCCACAGATATATCTCAGTTCGTGTGTACCCATGGATTCACCGTCATAAGTTGATATTTATGTGTAAGACGTGCTGACTCATACGCGCACACATATCAACAAACATCATTCACATCCAGCTGCTGCTGAGCTGAGCGGTAACCTGATGGGGTTGCCATATAATTACGTATATACATACAGCATACATGTGCGTTTAAGTTCTAATACGAATATACACGTATATGGTATATGGGCACTTACATGTCAGCTGAATTGCTTTAGTCTCCATGTATGGATGTGTATATGTAATGTGTGGAAGGAGCCATGTGGTAAATAGTTGCTACTATGGTTTGCTGTTATTATTATCATGTGAATTGTGGTTGTTGTTAAACTATTGTTGTTGTTGCTGTATAACACTCCACTGAGCACGCAATGTGGTGTGATTTTAATGTCGTTATAGGCGATCCAATCTGCCACGTCCCTCTTTTGTCCCGCTAACTGGTTTAGTTAAGGGCACATACATACATACACGTACATACGAGTATGTATTCCGAAAAAAGTAAAGTGTGCAAACATACATACATTCATATATTTATTTGTATTTAAGCAAAAATTTATAGTTGCATATATTTAAGTACATAAATAGAACTTAGTTAATATATACCAATAAACACAGGAGAATTTTGAAACCTTCAAAAAATAAAAATAAAAAATAAGCTAAATATCATAGAAAAACTGAGAGATGAACACATACGATATCAGCCAAATGACCGCCACAACTACGTTTACAGGACCCTATCCTTTTTAGGAATTATTCTAATAGTTGAAAAAATGGCGTTGACTTTGTTTCACATGGCCCAAAAAAATATGCCGCACAGTGCTAAATCACAAGATCTCGGGGCCCAATTGCGATCATCTCTTCGAGAGATGACATGATCCCGAAACTGTTCCCTTAAAAGATTGCAGGTTTTTTTGCTTGTGTAGCACATAGCACCGTCTGGTTGAAAGTAAGTGCTGACTAGACAAATAAATACCATCCAATTCCGGCCATAAAAAATCACTTTCGAAAAAGTACGGAAATAGTACGCAAGAAAGTTAAAAAAATTAAACGGTTATCTTAATTATTAATTTTTTTTTTTGAAAAATACAATGTAATGTAAAAACATGAAAATGTAACTATAAATATAAAAAAAAAAATGAAAATATTAAGATGCGTATAAATTGTAAAAGGTGGCAACCCACAGGAACATATTTCCAATATAAATTTTTTTTACTATTTCTGTATGAGTCTCAAATTACTTTGTAATAGTGCATTTTCCTCTTGAGTTGTATTATGTAACAACTGCTTAACAGGTGGCAACTCTACGCAAAATATGTTTGAATTTAACTTTTTAATTCTTCTCGGTTTTATCTCTATATTGAAATAGTTTATTCTCTTTAGAATTATTTTGGAAATTAATTCAATTTACAAACAGGTGGCAACTCTATACTTTTATTTTATTTTCCAACCAACTTATGTTTGGTTGATTGGCTTCTTTATCGTATCTATATCGGTATATATAAAAATATAACCATTTCGTTCGCTGGTATATACATACTCGCATAAGCAGTACTCGTATACCTACACATACACACTCGCATAAAAATTTAAGTCACTATTTATAAGCAAGCACTTTACATATGCACACAACTTTCAACAAATGCAAATTTATTTACAATCAACCACTTATCTGCACAAATGCATGGAAATTTCATCCGCTTATTCGACCCAACTGTGCCGATTATTTTTCAGCGGATAATGCAATACTCGTATTCTCCAAACAGGAGCAGACCACCAAATATAAGCCTATCGCTATCCCATTAACTATTCGTGGTGCGTTTTCAACTTGGCCATAAATACATACATATACATAAATGCATTTATTTTTTCATACTAGAGTACTAGAATGTGCGTGTGTGTTGTTTGCGTCTGCAGGCTTTGATATTCGCACGTTCACAGGCATGTGCTTGCTACTAAAACATTTACAAAGCTACATACATATTTAGATGTAAAAAAAAAAAAAAAAAAACCCAAATATAAATGCAAAAACAAAAAATGCGAAAAATTGTATTTTTAGTTGAGCACGCAGCAGAGTCGTAAATAAAAGTGCAGATTTTTGAGATATGAAGATAAAGTGTTGCAGTAGTAGTAAGCAATACGTTGCAACTCAGCAATAACAAAAAACATATTGTATAAAAAACAAACACATAAAAAATAAAAAAATACGAGAAACGCAAGAACTAAGTTGAAAAATTGCACGTGCTTAGCACAAGCGGCTTCTCTCAGAAAATATGTGAGTTTAAGCGATATTTTATGGATTTGAAGAATTGCTGCAATTATCGAAGATTGCGGAAAATCTTTCAAAAAGTGCTGCACTTGAGAGAGATAAAATACTCCATGCAAGTGATGTATGTGCATACATACGTGGCAAAAGAATTACATAAATAAAGCGTAAATGGAAAGTAAAAAGTAATTTGCTAATTATAGTAGTTTTGGTTTAAAAAGTGTTTTCAATAGCTCAGAAATATTTGTTTATATTTAAGAAAAAAGAGTCGAAAACATTTGTGAAAACATGCAAGCTTAATATATGATTTCAATAGGAATGCAACTGGGTATATCAACAGTTCTGAGCAACATATATAGACCGTGAAATATGATGAACAGAAAAGTCCAAAAGTTATGGAAAATTAATTTAAACAAAAAATTAAGCTAAATTTTCTAATTACGATCGCCCCTTGGCAGATATTGTCAACCCCTCCAAGTGTATTTCGGACATGAAATACAGAGCTCCTCATAAGAAAAACCATCAGCCGTTCGGAGGTGGCTTAGTTTAAACTGTTAGAAAAACGTCAAAACATAAAACCATAAATTGGAGGAAAAGCTCGGTCGAGAATGGCTTCATCGGTTACAAAGCGCCAATTTAAGAATCACCCGACTTATGCCAAATATGCACCAGTTTCCTCGAAAACTTTTTGTCATTTTGAAACAAATGTCATTACGCCTCTCTCATAAAATCCCTTGTCCTTGTTTGCAAAAAAAAAAAAAAAAAAAAAAAAAATACAATGGGACAAACGATTTTTACAGGCTTCTCTTAAGGCGTTTTCGCAATATAAAGGAGCAGAAGTCAGAACTATAACATAACAAAGACGATCTTAAAATCAAGATCACGTTATTGCGAAACATTTATTTCTGACGTTTCGCTATTAGAAATAAGGCAGAATTGATTGCCAGAATATGAGCCATACTTTGAGGAAGAATACGCATACGTTAGAGTAAGACCTACATTTGTAGTTCTAGCTACTTTGTCTTGAGCGGCTTCGGTTAAGAAAGGCAAAGGTTTCTGTTGACTGAGAAAAGCATCGATACACACTATGGCCTTATTGCTTTTAAAGTCGCCTTCAAAATCCTAAAAAGATGATGCTTCTATACCACTGTGGCTGAGCTTGATATCCACGTCAAGGAGGACCGTCAGAATTGTGTGGGGACCTTTCACAGACGCTCGATACCAAACGAAGCTTCATACAAGGTAGGACTGGTAGTAAAAGAGGGCAAGAGAAAATATCTCCTGGGAACAAGAAAACTGTCAGCGCATTCGAATGTTGGTTCCAACGTCAGGAAAGAAAGAAGTAGAAGAGAAAGAAGAAGAAAAGGAGAAAAAGTATAATAATAATAATAATAATAATAATAATAATAATAATAATATAATAATAATAATAATAATAATAATAATAATAATAATAATAATAATAATAATAATAATAATAATAATAATAATAATAATAATAATAATAATAATAATAATAATAATAATAATAATAATAATAATAATAATAATAATAATAATAATAATAATAATAATAATAATAATAATAATAATAATAATAATAATAATAATAATAATAACAATAATAATAATAATAATAATAATAATAATAATAATAATAATAATAATAATAATAATAAAAATAATAATAATAAAAATAATAATAATAATAATAATAATAATAATAATAATAATAATAAAAATAATAATAATAATAATAATAATAATAATAATAATAATAATAATAATAATAATAATAAAACTATATAATAATAATAATAATAATAATAATAATAATAATAATAATAAGAATAATAATAATAAAGCCAAATAATAATAATAATAATAATACATAATAATAATAATAATAATAATAATAATAATAATAATAATAATAATAATAATAATAATAATAATAATAATAATAATAATAATAATAATAATAATAATAATAATAATAATAACAATAATAATAATAATGATAATAATAATAAAGAAAAGATCAAGGAAACTGAACACAGCTAAAAAAACACTCCATTTCACTATACATATCCCGTGTGGAATGAATGTTTTTTTCTTTTAATTAAATGGGGATTGTAAAGGGTGGTTAAATTTTCAATGGCCGATGTTGATTTTGAATAAAACACAAACTATTTAGGAAATTATTGTAATTTTATTTTATTATGATATATTGGTATTACTCAATTATGTATGTAACAAATATCGGCCAAATGAGCGCCACGACCTCGGCGGCACACCTCCATACGATGGTCCAAATTTTCGATGACGCTGAGGCATAATGGAGTTTCTATGCCGTTAATGTGCCGAATTATCTCATCCTTTAGCTCTTGAATTGTTGCTGGCTTATCGACGTACACCTTTTCTTTCAAATAACCCCAGAGAAAAAAGTCCAACGGTGTCAAATCACATGATCTTGGAGGCCAATTGACATCGCCATTACGTAAGATAACACGGCCATTGAATTTGTTGCGCAAAAGAGCTATTGTTTCGTTAGCTGTGTGGCAAGTGGCACCGTCCTGCTGAAACCACATATCGTCCACATCCATATCTTCCAATTGTGGCCATAAAAAATTCGTTATCATCTCACGATAGCGAACACCATTCACAGTAACTGCCTGACCGGCCTCATTTTGGAAAAAATACGGCCCGATGATGCCGCCAGCCCATAAACCGCACCAAACAGTCACTCTTTGTGGGTGCATTGGTTTTTCGACAATCACTCTTGGATTTTCATTCGCCCAAATGCGGCAATTCTGTTTATTGACGAATCCACTGAGGTGAAAATGTGCCTCATCACTGAAGATGATTTTCTTCGAAAATTTTCATAATAAGTCTGGATAACTTTAACACGTCGTTGGATTGTGTATCTCTCCATGGTTCAAATTGAGTAAGTCTGAAATAGAGAAATGTCAAATTAAATTCGGAAAAAAACTTGGCGTTTAGGTGTGGTTCACATTCAACATCGGCCCTTACAATTTAACCAGATGCCTGACTCAGTGACAGAGTATTCAGAATCAAATTTTTAAAATGGAAAAGCTTTCTAAATTAATATAGTTTGTAAGGAAAAAAGATAATCAATTTTCTACTAGACAATAAAAAATAATAAATAATAGAAGCAAGAGCACGACCATCTTTCCATTGGGAAATCATGTGAAAAAATTTCTTTAAATTTTTTTTTTAGAAAATTTTTATTAATATAATAATAAAAATATAATTTAATCTATCAAATTATTTCTAATATTTCGATTCTGTTGCACTTATTAATATTACATCGTTTTTATTTTTGTCTAAACTAATTTATTTGACAATTACAAGTTCAGTCTTTTATTTCACTAAAAAGAATACAAAAATACGGAATTCCCAATTAAGTATGTATGTTATAATTAACAACTTATTTATGGCCAACAAAAAAGTAAATTATGTTGAGTTATTTTCACTTTCATTAAAAATAGACGATTAGTAGTTATTATCTTCGTAAATTTTTATGATTTCCAAATTACTAAAATATATCCATAAAATTTTCATTACAAAATCTTTAAATAAATGCATGAAAAACATACATACCTATATACATGCATAACCACACAAATAAGTACGCATAAATAACCAATGCTAGCATAATGAAAGTTACAAAATAAATCCTTAGCAAACGCTTCAAGTGCTAGGCACACATAATCAGAAATATTGCCAAATTATTAAACACTGCACTCACACATAAACTGAACACACATACTAGTATGCATACTCCAAGTAGTAATTTTACGACTTCAACCAAACACTCTCATTCTCCAACTCAACTGTAAAATTTTTCCCAATTTTATGAGCACTTCAAAAACCGGATAGTTTGCCAATACATGCAAGGAGCACGCATTCATTGGTATTTACAGCAGTGCTGACTAGTTGGCTCGTAAAATTAGGGAAAACTGATGATGGACTTCCCATAATAGAGTGAAGAGCGCCGCCCCCCGCTAGTGGGAAGATGGCTAATTTTCAGCATGTGTAGTACATAAAAGTGGGCATAGAAGAAGAGTGAGAGAGTGCGTGTGGGAAAACTATAAATTTATAACCACTCAATGAGAATAATTTGCAAATCAATAATCAGTTTTAAGTGCTTTAACGTTTGTTTTCGAAATAAAAGCACGAGTTATTGTATAATTTAAAAATATTATATGCAACTGTTGCTAAATAAATGCTGATTTATATTACTTATTACATTCCGGATGATTGTAATAAAGTTAATAGAGGTCAAATTACTATAATTTCAAAATCATAAAATACAATTTCGTACTGCTGCAGCTATAAATCGTTCAGAAAATTAATTCATGAGAAATATTTATTTCATAATTGGTGATATAGTTTATTTGTTATAAAAATTTTACTGCACACTCGTAGGAGTAGAAAGAATAATAATTATTAAATTTTTCAGCAATTTTTTCAGAAATTTCGACAATAAGTTTAAGTTAGATAATTTTGTTGATTTTGAATATTAGAAAAATTTCGAACTACATATATTTACAGATATAGTAATTTTAGAACAATATTTAAGCCACTAATTAAATTTCTACTAAGTTTTGAGGTTTTTAAAATATTACCTATGTCTTATGTCAGAAGTATGATCGTAGTTATCGCAATTCTTTGGCATGGGTCCACCCACCATCTGAAAAAGTCTATATTTGTAATATTAGATTTAGACACCTCGGCTTGTCCATATTCATACAAAATTATAATTTTTTTTTACTTTTTTTTTTATTTAAAAGCAAGATAGTGATAATTTTAGAAGAACAAGCTATCATGCACCTGAGAGTGGCGATTCTTTCACCTGCGCTTCAGCCAGTTCACAACTTTCGGTCTCATACCAATTATCTTAAGGGTAGCCAAAAAAACATCCTATTTTAAGCAAGGTAAGGTGAGAATTCGAACCTACTGTGGTTGTACGTAATACTAGGAGCCCACTGCATAAAAAATCGTTCTCAATGAGTGATCCTCCACCGACTCTGCTGACAACCCTTACATGGTAGCTTTATTGTCCTCGTAAAACTAAAGTCTAACATTATCGCCGTCGAAAAAGTAAGATCCCCTGTCATTCTAAGACAATTACGGATGAAGTTGGGTATCTGTGAAAACTACTAAAGCGACCGTATAGTGGAAGAGAGACTCTGACGCCGAGTACTGGTATCTGCATGAAAGCAAAGCTCTTCAACTTTTCGTTCAAAAAAAAAGGACAGTTGGGGGGCTCAGACGATATACTTGGATTTGCCCTGTCTACAAAGGTCACAGTCGGCGTTTTCCAAATATCGCATTACCGTTAACGATCTGATCACATTTTATCAGCGTGTACTAAAAACTGATTGATCGGTATTTTGAAATAGACTCATGAAGAAAAGTTCGGCAGAAACCTGCTTTTTATTGATTACAGTAGGGGTAGATCTTAGAGGGCTGCATAAGGTGACTCAGAGTGAAACACCAATAGTTCTTTTAGGTTCGGAAAGACCACTTCACGCCGTTTGATAACAAACCAGATATCAGATAAGGTTTTACTAGTGAATAGCCTTTGCCACAGTAAAATTTACTAGCCTTTGTAGTCTTGCGATAGCGAATACCACAACTACGTTGGCGAAATTGTCGACACAGTAGCCGCTGGTGGTTACAAGAGATATGACACGGCTTGGCATCACTTGGTTTCTTCAACTGGTTCCGATTTTAGAAGAAAAGAAACGTCGCGTGCTGCTGTGAACTCGCCTATATTCGGATCCTAATTAAATGAATATAAAAACCAATACAAGAGCCCATCCAGAAATCTTTGAATATATTCCGAATATTTTAAACCATTCCAAAAAAAATTTTACTTATTTTTATTTATGAATATCTATATTTATTTAAATTTATTAACAAGTATTAAAAAGCAGCATATTTTTGTACACACACATATTTTTTATATTTACTTTCACTTTTTTCTTTGTTTATCCGATTCTTTTTCACAAACTAAGCAAACAAATGAACAACAGTACGCAAAAATAAAACGTCGAACCTAAAAAAAAAGAAAAAAAAACAGAAATAAATAAATAAAAGTAGCCATTCCACTCACATACTCATATACATATGTGTGTTACAAACACATATATGGTATGTACATAAATATGTGTGCACTTGAATAATAACCATTGTATTTATGTATGGTATGTAGCATTGTGCTGAGCCCGTCGGATGGTTGACAGTAACGTCATGCATAGTAGATAAGCTAAGGAAGGAAAGAATATGGTGAATATATAAAAATCACAATCGCAAACAAATGAAACTGCTGACAACAAATATTTCCGTTTCCGTGCATTTATGTTTTTGTACATACATATGTACATATATACGAGTAGGTGTGTAAATATGTAGATACGTTTTTTTTTTATTGTAATTTTATTTCATATATAAATATACGACACACACACTTTGCTATTGTTTGCCCTAAACACGAGCTCGCTTTCGCTTGATTGGCTGGGTTTATTTTTTATTTTTGGAGGGGTATACTACCCAACAAGCATTTGGAAGTTAATTATTATTTGAAGAGAGAGAGAAGAGTTGCGGAGGTATGTTTTCCTCGCTTTAATGGATGCTGGCACTAAATGATATACGACTTTACTACATTGTGCTGATGGGTAGGACTGTTTCCTTCCAAAATCAGCGAGATGGTGGTAAGAGCCATATGAAGGTTAAGCCTATACGCTATGACCAAGAGATTAAGTGTTAAACCTAGTAAAAGGGAACTGATGTTATTCGCGAGTAAAACCAAAATTCCTTAATTTAATTTTCCTTGACCCAATGCAAGAATTTCTCTATCCTACACAGCTAAATAACTTGAGTTTGAGATGGATACCAAGCTGAACATTGAAAAGAGAATAAAGAGAACTCCTACGGCCTATTGCACTTGGTGAAGAGTATTTAGTAAGAATTCAAACCGATATAGTTTGTGGATGTAAACGGCCGTCATTAAAACGATTCTTGCATATGAAAAAACTTTCACAGAAGCAAATACAGTAAGAAGACGAATTGTCCAAGATGGGAGTCTCTCAAGATGAATCCAAGGCGGTGTTAATTTAATGTCTCCTAGGAACGATCAAGAGAAATATTTCCCTTATCTGTGCACGTATTGGAACCCCTTCGTAAATTACAATCCAGCTTTGATACCTTTCGAACAGAAATGTAGAATAAAAGAGGGTTACATAGCTTGGCGTACCCCAGCCCCCGAATTATCGGCAAATCAACGTCCTGGAATAGGTAAAGCCATCAATGAATGGGTACATTTTAGAATGTAAGCTCATATTAACAGACTTCAAGCACACCGCTGCAAGCTTGTGTTAATAACACTCTCGCTTCAGCCGTCAGTTTAGATGATATTTTTAGCCCTTGTCAGAGCTTCAATGTTTTAATTAATTAATGATATTTGGACGGAGCCCCAAGGAACTCTAGGCAGTTGAAATAAATAATCATAAAGTGAATATGTTTATTGAGGTGTTTTATTGACGCTAGATCATCTGTTTATAATGCCCAACTCTACTTACAATACATCAATGAAAACAATTTGAAAGTGCACCGTACTCATGACTCTCTCACTTTTGGTAGAACTCAAACGAATTTGTACATCAGCATAATGTCCACCTGTGAAACCTTATTATCTAGCATTGAATAGAGTTCTTCTGCTAAGTAAGGTCAGCTGTCAGCTACTAAGGTTGGAAGTGTGTTCACGAAGTCGGCGATTTTCTTTTGAAGAAGAAAACGGCACGGAGAACTTATATCAAACTTTGCATTAGAAATGGAATAAAGTAACATAAAGTATGTGAAGTATTGACAAAGGCCTACGCTGAGTCTGATTTGAGTAAAGCAAGAGTTTACGAGTAATCCAAGAGGAAAGACATTGAGTACGACGAACGCCCTGTACACCCCAACGCATCAACAACCGAGGAAAACCTGAAAAAAGAAATAAATGATTATGAGCGATCGTCGAATCCCAATTAGAGTAGTCGTTAGTGACTCCTAATAACAAAAAATAAATTTTTTTTAGCATCTTTCAAGAGATCTTTAACTAAGTTTTCGAGATTTCAAAGTTCTTTGCTTGACTTTATTTAAATGAATATTTCATGTTGAATTTACTCTTCAGTACCAGAAAGCTACAGTTATTAAATTTCTGGTGCGGAAAGCAATATAATGAACGTAATAATAATGTTTATTTTTTGCGTTCAGAAATTACTTTTGTTAACTTGTAATTTATGAGTTTGACATACTTTTCGAAGTTAAGTTCGAATTTTTCCCGCAATAATAACCCTTGAGTTCAAAAAGCTCCCAAGAATAGACAGAAATGAAGAGTTCTTTTTAATAAGCCAGTTTCATGTGCACTTCATGAGCTTAAAAGCTTCAAAAAAAGCGCTTTTAAAAAGTGTTTACTATTAGTTTTGATTTAAGATTGATGTCTTTATACATAAAAACTCTTGTTTTTGTATTGTCGTTTTCTAAGATCTCCGAAACTATCGAGCAGATTGTATTGAAAGTAAGTCAGTTTCTTTCCATCGCTTCCGGGAGGTTTGTAAGAAAATAATTTCCCAGGAAATAGATCTGGAAAAAACTGAAATAAAAGCTGAGGCCGGGTCTGCTAACTAATAATATAGTACTAGAAAATTGTACTGATAGGTGGCAGTGTGCATGGTATAATCTAAAGGCGATATTGAGTTCTATCCTCACCAACTTATTTTTTTCTTAAAGAGCACCTACCCCCTAGATATGCCTAAATAAATATGTATCTGCCGAAATGGTGCATTGGTGTTAGAAAAGGAATAAAATTCACAATTGCTAGAGCCGCCGACGCCGTTACTGCTTGGGTTTCCTTCCGCTTACAATCGTTTTTCATCCTTTTACTTGAGTTTTGGTTAAGTTTGGAAAGCTTTTCTTTATTTTGTTATCTCTTCCCAACTCATTCCATGTTGTTATGTGCCCAGTTAAAAACGTTTGCCAGCTGATACGCTCGTAACTATTTCGCAAAAATACAAGAACATACAAAACACCCCTCTACTTAAACCCACATAAAAACTTATACAAATTCGAAATGGTTAGTACACATACATACCCACAAACATGTACATATGTGTGGGGGAAACAGAAAAACAAAGACAGACGAAGGACTTCATTTCGTATTATGTTTTATTGTAATATCATCATAAAATTTTTCGCATTATACTTAAATAAATATATGTATGTATGTATGTATGTATGTATGTACGTGTATGTATGTATGTATGTAAAGATACCTTCAAGCTACCATTTTAACAAAATTTTGCTTTTATTTCTCTGCCATTGCACATAACAATTTCATTTATGATCACACAGCTGCATTATTTCATTACACGTTTGTGTGTGTAGATATATGGTATGTACGAGTATACCTATGTTAGTCTAGAGCTATTGCGACTGCTTGTTAGTATTGTGGTATGTAGCGCGTGCAAGACTTCAATGCTGTCGCTTTTAGTTTATAGTTTTGACGCTTTTGTTTGCTTCTTTCTTCTACCATTTTTGCTTCGTCGCAGCATTATTGCTATTATTTTTGTTATTGTTACTGCAGTAGTTATATTTGATGGTCATTTGGTGGCAGTCATTTTTTTACAACCATCACCATATCCGCTACCTGTCGCCTGTACACACACACACTTACAGTACTATTATATTTGCAAATATACTAATTTCATTCAAAGTAACGGTATTTTGAAAACTGTTAATATCGTTAAATGTCAGCGTCATTTCCTAACTCACTTTCGCTTTTGAGTACAATTTTCTTTTATTTTACAATCATCCATACAAACATATTTCCCATATCTTTGGCTTCCCACAATGCCAAAAATTTATTTCCATCGTCACATCGTTCGCTGCTTGGTCTCCACGTCCAAGCATTTCTATGTTGTTACCGGAAGTGTTGGTGGCGGTTTTATGTGAAGCATTTGTCTGCTGTGTCGGAGTGCTAGAATGGCGTTAAACCGTTTGATTGTTGTTTTATGTGGATTTAAAATTAAATGTCTGATGTGGTCTTAAAGTAACTTTCAATTGTTTACTTTTTTCCGATAAAATGAAAAAAATTATAATAAGATATGACAAAAAAATATTTTCATATAATTACTATGAATAAAACAAATTCAATTAAGGTAAACCATGATTTTAATTAAATAAACTTAAATAAAATTAAAATAAATAAAATAAATTTGAAACAAATTAAATTAATATAAGTCAATTAAAATTACTAAAATAAAATAAATTAAGATAAATTAAAATAAAATAAAATAAGATCAAATAAAATAAAATAAAATAAAAAAAATAAAATGAAATAAAATAAAATAAAATAAAATAAAATAAAATAAAATAAAATAAAATAAAATAAAATAAATTAAATAAAATAAAATAAAATAAAATAAAATAAAATAAAATAAAATAAAATAAAATAAAATAAAATAAAATAAAATAAAATAAAATAAAATAAAATAAAATAAAATAAAATAAAATAAAATAAAATAAAATAAAATAAAATAAAATAAAATAAAATAAAATAAAATAAAATAAAATAAAATAAAATAAAATAAAATAAAATAAAATAAAATAAAATAAAATAAAATAAAATAAAATAAAATAAAATAAAATAAAATAAAATAAAATAAAATAAAATAAAATAAAATAAAATAAAATAAAATAAAATAAAATAAAATAAAATAAAATAAAATAAAATAAAATAAAATAAAATAAAATAATATAAAATAAAATAAAATAAAATAAAATAAAACAAAATAAAATAAAATAAAATGAAATAAAATAAATTAATTTAAAATAAATAAAATAAAATAAAATAAAATAACTATAACAATACTTGTACCTTGTAACTAGTATAAATATTTAATGTTGTTCATTAACAGGTGTAGAAAAACAGACCACTGATAATTAAAGATAAATCAAAAATAAATTCAATTCCAAATATTAAAAGTTTTAAATTTGAAATTTTCATTTATTGCAAATATACCACATTAATTTAAATTCTTTATTTACCCTAATGTCAAATGTTGCCTGTAAGTTTAATAAATAAAATCTTATGATTGTATAAAAAAGTCATGTATGTACGATTATGCAATTTTGATAAATCTTTTAAATACACTACATACGCAAAAACAACAACACATTGCATCCAACCAACAAACACTGCGAGCGACCAACTTTGTTACATATTCCCATCACATTTATGGAATTATGAAAAACATTTCCCTGCTACCCTTCCACAGGCAACTGAAAAAAATTTGTTACCGAAAATTTTTTTACCGCCAAACAAGCCACAGGCCGGTTAACAACAACAATTACAACAGCCACATGCAGGCAAATGACGAGCATTGTAACGTACGCCACACATACTCGTAGATGGATGACACAACCCATCACAGTGAAAGACAGTAAATGAGTGTGAAAATGCTTAACTGTATAAACTGCCATTACTTTATATGTATGAGTGTGTATGTGATAGTGACATCCACTAGCACGCGCTGTGACAGGGTATGGCCACAAAAACGTCAGCATTCGCATACCAACCACTAGATAGTGTCGCCCGATCGCTGAGTCGGTTGTTGGCTTGCTGCGGAGAGTAAAAACCGAAAAAAGTTATAAATTCAACACGAAATATGAATTTGAATTTGACAGTGTAGGTGTTAAGGAATATGTGGTGGTAAATGAAAAAATTATGGTAAAATGTGCAACTGCACTTGTGGGCGGCCATCAGTGGAATGGTTGCACGTGGCGTATGAGTGTTATTGGTTTGCACTTGTGGTCGGGACAGCTGAATAGACGCTACAATTGAAATAAAATGCTGAATTTGTAGTAGTTGCTGCCGTGTTGCGCACTCAGTGCCTGCAGAATGGTGTTCGAAAATGCGTATAATATAATATATTTTTTCTTATTTACCAATTTGCATACTTGTTTGTAACGACCATCGAAAAAATGTACATTTAAGATATTTTTTAATTGGCGTAAACCTTTTCAAAAAAATCATTGGGCAGCAATATAATAAACCTTTTCTTTGCCAATGTTTTAAATAATAAATCTGCGGAAGGTAAAGTTTTTACTTATGTTTTCATATAATTTTGTTTATTACAGTGGATTTAAATTTAATGAAGAAAAAATTATCCTTCATTAATAATTGCGCAAGGATTTCAAAGAGGACTGTGTAAATAAGGCACGTAAAATATTTCTGCCAAATACTAAATTAAAATAAAAAAAAAAATAAAATAAAATAAAATAAAATACAATAAAATAAAATAAAATAAAATAAAATAAAATAAAATAAAATAAAATAAAATAAAATAAAATAAAATAAAATAAAATAAAATAAAATAAAATAAAATAAAATAAAATAAAATAAAATAAAATAAAGTAAAATAAAGTAAAATAAAATAAAATAAAATAAAATAAAATAAAATAAAATAAAATAAAATAAAATAAAATAAAATAAAATAAAATAAAATAAAATAAAATAAAATAAAATAAAATAAAATAAAATAAAATAAAATAAAATAAAATAAAATAAAATAAAATAAAATAAAATAAAATAAAATAAAATAAAATAAAATAAAATAAAATAAAATAAAATAAAATAAAATAAAATAAAATAAAATAAAATTAAATAAAATAAAATAAAATAAAATAAAATAAAATAAAATAAAATAAAATAAAATAAAATAAAATAAAATAAAATAAAATAAAATAAAATAAAATAAAATAAAATAAAATAAAATAAAATAAAATAAAATAAAATAAAATAAAATAAAATAAAATAAAATAAAATAAAATAAAATAAAATAAAATAAAATAAAATAAAATAAAATAAAATAAAATAAAATAAAATAAAATAAAATAAAATAAAATAAAGTAAAATAAAATAAAATAAAATAACATAAAATAAAATAAAATAAAACAAAGTGATTCAATATAGAGTAACCTAATTTTGATACTTTTCATGTATGTGAAATGGTATATAACTGTAGTCCAGAGCATTTGAATGTAAAAAGAGAAGAAATAGACACATGTGATGGCTGGACAGTGGTCCAGAATATTATCGAAATCGGACGACTATATGATACAGCCTTCATTGCATCGGTTTGTTCAGCTATGATGTTTGGCGTCAAAGCACATAAAAAGCTAATAATTGCATGCATGAAATACAAATTGGGTGAATTTACCTCATATTCTTATTGTTAATTATGCATAAAGTACCAACGTGCCAACAATTTAACTTTCAGCGTGTATTTATTGAAAAACAAGTATTTGTTATAACGAAGCAACCAAAATGTAATGTCACTCTGATTAACAACAAACTACATGTGTAATTTATTATCATATAATTTATTTTAATTTTTAAAGGTATGCATGTATTTACTTACGTGCACACATGTGCAAATAGATTTTAATTGTATTTACTTTACGCATCGAGGAATATCTATTTTGGAAATTCCGTTAAAATTTAACAACAATATCTTTTTTGTGTTTACTCAACAAAATAGGAGTATGTAAAGCGATAATATTACCAAACAAATAAAATTTCATTACAAATATGAAACATTTAAATATATATTTGTAAAAATGAAAACAAATTTAGTTTGACGCAATCAACGAGTGCAATGCGTGAATACCCACATTTCGACAATGCATTAATTTCAAATTACAAAATTTTTGATGCGCCGACAATGAGCTGCAATTATTTACGGGTAATATAACTTGGCCGGTGGTGAGGCACATTAATGACGAGCTGACGACACGGCAATTGCAACATAATGTGCACACGTACACACACTCATATGCACGTATACACAAGATTAATTTATCGAATATTTTTGCCAACAATGCGTGTATTAAGCGAAAATAAATCCGGTAAAATTATTGTCTGAGTATATGACTGTATGTTCGTATATATTGTATGTGTATATGTGTTTGTGTGTGTGTGTGTGTGCGGCATGTTAATAGCGTAACATCTGGCTATAAGCCGCAAACTCAGCACCTGTAAAGTTGTTATGCAGGCTGATGCTCTCGGCTGTCGTCCGCTGCCAAATGAAATGCATACTTTTTCTATGGTATGTAAGTACGTATATGGTACATAAAATATTGCAAATACATAGTACTGTACACAGCCGCTACTGCTCACTCGAGCGTTCAAAAACTAATGCGTTGATTTATGACGATTTATGTTGGCAGTAAAAATAAATGCTCACAGATTAATGGCGTGCAAGAATAAATAAAATATTGTATGCACACAATCATTCCCACATACAACGCATCGACATATGCATAAATGTTTACATGTTTGTTGGTTAATATTTCACTTTGATACATATTCGATTGGTGCATAATTTTTAAATGCATCGACAAGTCATTCGCTGTTACAGTAAATTTGTGGTAATGGCTTGTGGTTAATCAGTTTTCAATTAACCACAAATTTCATTATGGTCGCTTTAAAAATTTTGTATTTTTAAATTTGCCAATTATAACACTTTTGCGTTTTTGGTTACATGGTAAGCATTGACTTTTAAAAATATGAATTAAAAATGTTTAATGCTACTGTAAATTAAAAAGTAATTTAAATTTTTTTTAATTCAATATAATTAATTTACTACATTAAGTTTTCTTTAAATTTCATTTCGTTAAATTTTTGTATTTCTTATGTGATTTCATTTTATTTATGTATCTTAATTTAATTTAAAATTGGTTAAATTTATGTTACTTTGTTTTATTTTTATTAATTTATTTATATTATTTTCTCACCTTTAATTTTTTTGTCCTAAACTATTGCATTTTTTAATTTATTTTATTTTGTTTTGTTCCATTTAATTCTTAATTTTTTCTTACTTTATAACTTTATATATTTGATTTTATTTTTTATTATTTTTATATAGTTTAATTTTAGATCAACTAAATCTGTTTAATTTATTATGTTTCATTTTACATTATTTAATATTTTTGTTCATTTAATTCAATAATATAACTAATTATTTCCTTTTGTATATTTAATATGTATATTTAATATTAATAAATTTTATTTTTTATTATAATTTTATTATCCATTTTATTTCTTCTTTTACATATTTTTAGTTTATTTTTTCATTTTATTTTTTTTTTTTGTATTTTATTTAAGGTTATGGAATTTTTATTTAATATTCTTTTTGTAACCAAACCAAGTAGTTATTTGAATTTATTTTTTATTTAGTTGAATATAAAATAACTCTGATTTTTGATTTTGTTGTATATTACTTAATTTAATTTCATTTATTTTAATATTATTTTATACTAAATTAACTCGATTTGTTCTATTTTATTTTATTTTTTTGATTTTAGTATCTACTTTATTAAATTTAATTAAATTAATTTTTTTATTTAATTTTAATTTTTTTATTTAATTCAATTTAATTTAAATTAATTTAATTTGATTTAATATATTTTTATTTTATTTTGTT
The DNA here is from genome assembly GCA_037013455.1 of Ceratitis rosa. NCBI lineage: Eukaryota > Metazoa > Arthropoda > Insecta > Diptera > Tephritidae > Ceratitis > Ceratitis rosa. The sequence continues at coordinate 19,031,843 of JAWMAG010000005.1, forward strand.
TTATTTCATTTAACTTTAGTTTAATTTATTTTAATTTATTTTATTTTAATTTAGTATTATTTAATTTAATTTAACTTAATTTAAATTAATTTAGTTTTGTTTTATTTTATTTTATATTATATTAATTTATTTTAATTTTTCTATTTCATTTTATTTAATTTAAATTAATTTAATTTAATTTATTTGATTTTAATTTATTATTATTTAATTTAATTTAAATTAATTTAGTTTTGTTTTATATTATTTTATTTTATTTTAATTTATATTATTTTATTTTAATATATTTTGTTTTATTTTATTTTCCTTCATTTTTTTTATTTCATTTCATTTAATTTGTTTTATTGCATTTCTTTATGTTATTCTATTAAATTTTATTGATATTAATTTTATTTAATTTATCTTAATTTTATTTTATATTATTATATTTTTCTATACCATAAAAGCTCAACTCATAAACTCATTCAAGATTCAAAGTTTTACCATATATCCTAAACATTTCGCAAAAATTGCTGGTAGAGCAACTTGACGTTACCAGGCAAGAGGGGCGCATTAAAAATAATACAGTATGAAATACAGAAATGAATCGAGAATAGCGCATGACATAGAAAAGAAACACAATTCGGCATTTGTTGCTCTAGGACATATTGTTCGTTGTATTTGTATGATTATGTGTATGAGTTCATAACGAAAGCAATTGGTCTTGAAACACAGAGTTGTACTTGAGACTGTGACAAGAAGAAGAAAGAGAAGCAGAAGAGGAAGGACAAACAAACAAAAGCAGCAAGTAAATCTGAGTAACAGAAACAAAAGACCAAAATATTAGGTTTTACTGCGCTGAATTTCTATATACATACATACATATATATCACAGCTGTTATGTATGTAGTTTTTGCGTACATATTTATCTACAGTTTACAACTAGCGATATTGAAATTTCATGCTGGCAGTGTGGGTGACCGAGGAAACTTTCAGTTTGGCAGTGAATTATGAACTATGATGACGCCAACGCCAAGTAGCGAATTATATCTGCTTGTGTGTATGTGTATGTATGTATGTCGCGTTCACTTTGTGTATGTGTACGGCTGCCTTGTACGGCACAAATGAAAATGCGAATGAGAAAAATCTGTAAAAGTACAGTAAGAATGCATACATACACGTATATGTACAAGTATGAATTGAGGAGCAGCAATAGCAACAAAAGCATTTACAAACAAGAGCAATCAAGAAAATATCAAGGCGGCGAGCGATAACCGCAGAATGTGTCACAATGAGTGGCGGCAAGGCATGTTGGCATGCATGTGAGAGCCTGAGTTCATATTTGTGAATACGTAAAAGTTTTCATGTTGGAACGTGCAGAAATTTTTAATTTGCGCTTTTCTTGCTCTTGAAAGAAGAAAGGAAAAACTGAGAAAAGGAGGGAAAAATACGCCAGTATTATTAAAAGAATTGTTTTGGAGCAAAAGTTCGTAGTTTTCATTTGTTTTTAAGTACAAGTATTTTTTTTGTTGGTTTTGTTCTTGTAATATTTCATTCCACTTTACTTACGTAGTTATGGATAAGAAAAGTATGTAAGTAAGTAAGAAAACTTTTATTCGCAGCTTACGTAAGTGTACACCTATTGTTATATAATATTTATCTTCTTCTTCTTTTTCTTCTTCCTCCAAAAATTTTAATTTTTTTCATAATATTCCGTCTCCTTGACCATATGCCGTTCAATCATTTTTTATCTGTGAAAAAAGAAAAAATATCGCAAACTTTTCATTGTTAAACTTTACAATTAAGTTGAGTCCAGAAGCAATTTTATTAATACCTATATATGACTAACCTTTAAATTAATTTACTTTAATACTATTATGATAAATGCTTTACTCTTATATGATTTTTATTTTTTTCATCATGTGGATGATGTTATTTAGAGACTTTTACTAATATTTATTAATATTTATAGAAAAAAACTTTAAATGGGTATTCAGGGTAATTCAAAAATCGAACAGAATATGGGTGTTGCAACTGAAATCTATTCTACAAAAATTTTTCTTCAATGAAATGTTGCGATCGGAATATCTCTATACGAAAATAACTGTCAAACTGGGGTACAGAAAAATTAAAATACCTTTTGTGAATTTTTATTTATATTCGTATTCATATTCATATTGGATTGTGTAATCTTATTAGTATTTATGTTCAGGTTCGTATTCGTATTCGTGTGCGTATTGGTATTCTTATGCGTATTCGTATTCGTATTCGTATTCGTATTCGTATCCGTATTCGTATTCGTATTCGTATTCGTATTCGTATTCGTATTCGTATTCGTATTCGTATTCGTATTCGTATTCGTATTCGTATTCGTATTCGTATTCGTATTCGTATTCGTATTCGTATTCGTATTCGTATTCGTATTCGTATTCGTATTCGTATTCGTATTCGTATTCGTATTCATATTCGTATTCGTATTCGTATTCGTATTCGTATTCGTATTCGTATTCGTATTCGTATTCGCATTCTTATTCGTATTCGTATTCGTATTCGTATTCGTATTCGTATTCGTATTCGTATTCGTATTCGTATTCGTATTCGTATTCGTATTCATATTCGTATTCGTATTCGTATTCGTATTCGTATTCGTATTCGTATTCGTATTCATATTCGTATTCGTATTCGTATTCGTATTCGTATTCGTATTCGTATTCGCATTCGTATTCGTAATCATATTCGTATTCCTATTCATATTCGTATTCGTATTCGTATTCGTATTCGTATTCGTATTCATATTCGTATTCGTATTCGTATTCGTATTCGTATTCGTATTCGTATTCGTATTCGTATTCGTATTCGTATTCATATTCTTACTCGTATTCGTATTCGTATTCGTATTCGCATTCGTATTCGTAATCATATTCGTATTCCTATTCATATTCGTATTTGGATTTGTTTTCGAGTTCCTATTCGTGTTTGTTTTATTATTCGTATTCGTATACGTTTTTGAGTTCTTATTTTTATTGGAGTTAGTATTTATGGTATATTAGTACTCGTGTTCATATTCGTATTCGTCTTCGTCTTCGTGTTCGTATTCGTATTCGCATTCGTATTCGTATTTGTTTTCGTTTTCTAATTTGTATTTATAATCTTGTTCGCAATAGTATTCGTACTCGTAGTTGTGCTTGTGTGCGTATTCTTATTCGTATTCGTGTGTGTTGTAATCGTGTTCATATTAATATCATTTCGTATATTCGTATGTTTTTATTTATGAATTTTAGTCCAACGTGTGTTTTTATAAAGGGTGATCCGTTCCGAGGCTCCCTAATTTTTGAAGAAAAAAACACAGAAAATTCAAATTTAATGGGGAATGTTTATTATGATTCGAAAGAAAATTCTTTTGCATTTATTTCCCAAGGATTATCTTTTTAAAATATTGGTCGCGGCTACGTAACAGATGGTCCATTCATTGAGTTGAATTTTCTATGACTCGTTCGAGCATATCGACTGGTGACTGATGGGATGTTTTGCCCTAAGGAGGCCTGAATCGAAGCGGGATTATCCGCATAGGTCCCCACAGGACCGGTGTGATGTAATACTAAAAAACGTGAAATTATCTGCTCACTGAACTGTTCTCTCTATAATCGCATTAATTGATGTGAATTATGGGAAATGGCACCGTCTACCCACCGAGTTGGTTGTTAAATTTACCTTAAGGTTCCACCAGCTCCGGATGCAGAAATCACGGCTAACGTCGGGAATCTCTCTGAAATTACAAGTTGACTGAGTTTCGTATAGATTCCAAAAGCAGACACTGAATAAAATGCCGATTTAGTCTTTTTCAACATATATATCGTATTTAAAAGTGTATATTTTGTTGGGCATAGTTTTAGGCGCAATACAGTTTAACAATAGTTTTGTCATTATTAAAACTAAGTTGCAGAGCTTTAGATGAAGATTCGATATCAAATCAAAAAATTAAGTTTCACCCAAGAAGTAAATAAAATAATATCAGAAGTTAAATAAGAAATAAAAAAGCCAAAAATCAAATTTACTTTATTCCATTGAGAAGTGCAGGATATCGCATGACTGTAAGCTGAACTCAGCAGCCTGAATGTATGCTTCAAAAAGTAATAGCCAAATAGCTAACGCAGGTATTATAATGTGTTAGTGGCTTAACATGTTTTAATATCATTATAACAGTGGACTTGGTTTTCAAATATTTTATTTATACTAGTTAAAAACCTATATACATATGTACATTGGTAAGCATAACTCCTTAATACATACATACATATATAGTTTCAAGCGAAGTGAAGTAAAGTAAAGCGTCTCCTCAATCAAATAGTTTCATTAATCACTTGCTCATTTGACCACAAATGAAGATGAAGTGCATCTTCTAGTTGAAAACCCATATCAATTTGAATATAACGGTGCATACATTTACACAACTATATATCACAGCATAGTTGCGTAGTTGGCATATTATTACCACTAACTTTAGTTAGCAGCTGTTGCCAGCAGCTAACAGCTAATAGGCTCAACAGTGCGTTCAGCTAAGTGTGAAATTAAAGCTGTGTGTGTGTGTGTAGTAAAGTGAATGCTGCATAGTGTTGCGCGCTGTTTATGTCAACCAATCGTGCGACTGATGTTGGCGATTGTCGTCGACGTGATGATGATGATGATGATGGCTTGCCAACTTTGCTGCTGCTGTTGCTGTTGCTGTTGCTGCTGCCTAACCGCATAATGTTTCACTGTCATTGGTGTGGTAGCAGACGTGGTCGTAAGATTTAAGTGCTGCCACACGCTACAGACACCTACACACACCCGTAAACTAATGAAATTGTGGTGTTGTGGTGTCATATTACGTTCGGAGTAGATTAGAAATTCTGCGCTTCGTATTTTACAAGTGCTTTACTTGGAAGTGGAAAAAGTAGCAAAACAGCCTGGGAAGGAATGAGAATAAAAACATTTGAACTTAAATACTGAAACCCCCTTTGTATACATATATATATATATATATTTTAAATTTTTTTATGACAAGTTTTCGACTCTTCGCATGTTTGACTGTTGTGTACCTGTCTTAAGAGTCCTGCTATCATTGTGCAGCAGTCACGCACATTTTTATTGCTTTTCCTGGTGATATTTGCGTTTTTGAATTTTTCGTGTGTGTTTTCTTTAAAGTAGTTTGCGGTAAACGTTTATGTATAATTTGCATATTTAAATTGATACACTTGTTTCTTATCTGCGCATTATTTTGAATGGCATCAGAAAAGTACACAAATTTACTTTTAACGAATAAGAAATAAAATAATTTGCTTTTTGAGTTTTCAAAAATTGTTTTTGCTTCTACCTTAAGTATCAGAATTTGCCTAAGCACATTAAGTCATCCTTATCTTAACAACATAAAGGCATTTCCATTTTCGAGTGGTTTTTATCAAAATCAGAAATGCATACTCAGTGAAAATTTGCTATTGGAAAGTACTAAGGAAATGTACTTTGAGTTAAAAATGTAATCTAAAATTAAAAAAAAAAAATATTTAACAAACTCTTAATGAAAACATTTTTACCTGAGTAAGCCAAATTTCCTCAACAGTTTTAGCTTGCTAAAAATTATGCTGGAAACTAAACTTATTTGTCAACACTGGCTTCTCGTATTTACAGCTTGCCGAAACGAAAGATCGAGAGTTATATTTTATTCGATTATATTTCATTTGAAGTATAAGGTCATTCGGTGTAACCGGAGACTGAATCACAAGCTCGATAGAAAACTATAGCAGAACGAACTGAAGTCGAAGTACTTGTGAGGATTCTATAGATGAAAAAAAGTAATTCCTAGAAAAATTTATATTGAAAATTCAAAGAAAATTCTCCTGTTTACTGTGTACTAGGTCAAGTAATAAGTCATCTATTATATTTTGTGTAACATATGGATTTAGTGATCTGTATTTCACGTTCTGTATGTGCGATTGGATTATGCTAGACGGCATTAGAAAGGCATTACTTTGTACTAAAAACGTAACACCTCTCTGATCACTTAACTCAGTGATGTTTGAGCACCAAACAAAAATGGACACCAGCAGAGATAAAATACGCTATATTTGGCCTTATGCTGAATAATATTGATATGTTGTTAAATGCACTAGATGAAAACGAGTTATTTTGTGCGATCACGGAACGGCTTGGGGAACTTCTTCTACTAGTCGATCCACCAAGCCGAAAGCTGTAGCTCGAGAAGAGCCCCCTCTAATCTTATTTTTTTAATAAAATATATTGTGTTTTATCTTAGAAAACTAATAAAAATTAAAAATAAAATAAAATTAAGAAAATATATTTTGTACCAAACATCAGCAACTTCGTAATAAATGCTCCACACTTTCTCTAACAATTTTTCACCCTCGCAGAGAAACAAAAACAAGAATCTTACATTTCTCATTATTGGCGCTGTTGCAACTGTAAAATAATATACGCCCTGGCTGTGCAACTGCAGGAATGCTACCCACAACTGGATGACCTTACATGCCGTACACCAATGTATGCTGTGCGCATTTCAGTGGCAACATCACACCGCCAGTGGTAGCATTTTAACACGCATCCTGACGGCCTTAACAGCCTTGTATTTCCTCATTACAAGCATTCATTTCGAATTTGTGGAAAATTTCTTCATTTTCGCTACTCTTTTGTGCACTCTGTGTTTTGTACATTGTTTTTGGCATTGAATGATTGTTGGTTGTTGAATGTTGCTATAAGCAACCTTGAACTTTTACCGTTGCTTCGAAAAGCAATTAAGGGTGTTGAGGGATTAGAGAGCAAACGAAAAAAAAAGTTAATCACTGGTATTTAGTTGAGTAGTAATGGCAATAATTTGGGGTGCAAGTTGTTGAACGATTTTGCAGTTAAGTTTCTATGGAAACTATATATATGTATTGTATATCTATATATTTATATGTGTGGTGTTGAATAGTGTTTTTTAATTTCTCTTATTCAAAAAATATCTGCGAGTTTTCTTCAGTCTATAGTTAAATATTGTTGTTTTGGAAACTAACTATTTCAAATCTATTTTCAGAGAAAAATCACTCAACATATCAAAATAACTCTGCCAGGATTTTAAAAATTAAAGTTTTTTCTGTACTTGCACAGAAACTTTTAAAATGATATAAAAAAGCAATAAATGAGAGCTGCTTTTTAAGAAATATTTTTTTTTGGTAATATAGCTCTGTAAATCATCTTTGTGATATGTGCAATTTGTGCAAAAAGAATGTTAAAGTTGCACCTCTTTCTTGTAAGTCAGTCAATTAAGAATCCGATGAATTTCTTCAACAAGTGAAGCTAGACCGGGTTGCAAGCTATCAGAAATTACGCAAGTATTCGGCTCACGTATTAATTCGGAATCATTTAAAAATAGTTGGTAATTCAAACAAGCTCAATTTCTAAGCATCACACCACAAGAAAAGTTTCTGACAGAACTACCATCAGGAAAACGCTTCTGGAACGCGTTAAAATTCAAAATTTTCTGAAGCGACTTATTATGGATTATGAATAATGTATTAATTATGAGAACATACAAATAAAGAATTCACGGTAAAAGGCCGGTTACGCTGCAAAATTTAAAGCCTAAATTGATGTAAATAAGGTGATGCCGAGTGTACAGTGGGATTGGAAAGGAATTGTCGATTACGAGCTGCTAGTACCTGGCAAAACGTTCACTACTGAACTCTACCACCAACAATTACCCAGATTACAAAGAGCTCTTCAAAAAACATTCCGAAATAATCAAAACAAAAGGTTTTGTGTTTCATCAAGACAACCCCAGACCACATACAGCTAAGTTGACCAGGTAAAACTGATGAAGTTGAGTTGGGAAGTGGATTTTGCATCATATGTTTGCCATTTGTGTTCCAATACGAATCAAACCTGTTAGGGCTTTGGGCTTATTACTAAAAAGATAGAAAATTATACAATTCTCTCAAGCTGTCTGGCTGCGGTTCAGTGTGCACAGATGCACATTAAATACCCGATCTTACAAATTTCTTTCTTCACATTATAACGGGTTATCCATTTCGGTATTTCAAAAGTGCAGTACTAAATTTTGGCATCTATCTATTTTAACTGTCACACCAAACATGTTTCGTTTTACTAAAAAGTCAGGCATTTATGAAAATGGATCCCTTAACAACCAAACAACGCGTTAATATTATCAAAAACCACTACAAAAATGGTGACTCAAGCATGTGCACGTTTTGTGGTTTAAGAGGAGATTGTGGTACACATATGTATGTACGAGGGCTGCTAGATATAGGTATTTCTGGCATAATAATGAAAATACAAATATTGATCAACGAAAGTGTTTTTTTTTTGGATTTGGCTCGTCTTGGAAGACCCTCACGGTCGATTGCTGTTTTGTTTCGGGCTCATACGCATAGATCCATGATTCGCCACCTGTGACGATCTTATAAACGTCTTTTGAAGCACCGCGATCGAATTTTTTCGGCATTTTTTTACACCAATCCACACGAGCCTTTTTTTGAGCGATTGTCAAATTGTGCGGGATCTATCGAGAACAAACCTTTTTTACGGCCAGGTGTTCATGTCATATCGAATGTATGCTGGTGGGAGAAATGCATAGGCATGCCTCTATCTGAAGGTACGTTACATGACGGTCTTGCATTATCAGTTCACGTACGGCATCGATGTTTTCTGGCACAACGGCTGTTTTTGGACGACCTTCACGGAATTCGTCTTTGAGCAAGCGTCGGCCCCGATTGAATTCGTTGTACCAGTTTTTCACAGTGCTATAGGATGGTGCTTCACAGCCATACAAAGATTTTAGTTCATCGATGCACTCTTGTCGTGATAATCCACGTCGTAAGTTGTGAAAAATGATCGCACGAAAATGTTTACGAGTTAAGGGGTTAGGGGTAGTCAGAGGCACGAAAAAATGAGAATTTTCAGTATTTTTTTTTTGCTATTAAATAATTTTATTTTACAAAAGTAGTGATATGGTATTATTAAACAATGTTTTGACTTGAAGTCACGAAAATTTCGAAAAAAAAAAAATTTATTTCCGAAGTTACAGCTGTCTGTGTTAACCCAGTTCCAAAAAAAGGTCCTTGCGGTGACAATCATAAGTCCTTGGAGATTCATCTGAAATCAATCGGATAAAAAAAAATAGTTTTATAAATAAATAATCCTGGGCCTGATCGAAGGATTTTATTTTTTTTCAAAAATTAACAAAATGGCGGCCTCAGGAAATTTTTTTCTAGATTTTTGGGAAAAAATCAACAGTTAATTGGTCTTAAAAAATCGAAATTTTTCACAAAATAAAAATCCTTCGATCAGGCCCGATTTTGTTATGTATTCTACAAGCTGTATAAATTTCATTAAAATCAACTGAGCGGTTTTTGAGTTACAGTTGTCACCAGTTCAAAAAACATAGTTTTGAGAAAAACGCGTTTAAAGTTTCACACTAGCGCTTTGAAAGGCCCGAGCTCTCTTTGTTATTTGTCGAATAACTTAAAAACGAATTATCGGATTAACTTGAAATTTTCAGAGATTATTTTTAAGATATTATACTTAACGAAAATGCAAAAAAAAAAAATTTTTTTTTTGAAAATCCTGACTACCCCTAACCCCTTAGTTCCATTTTTTGGCCGAGATGATTTTTTTAATTCCCTGTAAATAAAACAATTCACGATTAAATGACAAAACGTTCTGAGTGATGTTATGCTAAAAAATGTCAAACTTTCCATTAGAAATGTCAGATTGCACCTAGCAACACTTAGTGTTGCTTAGGCCAGACCTATATATAGCAGCCTACGTAGTCGTCGAGTAACCAAAAAAGACCGGAATGTATCTATTGCTCGACGTTCTGAAGCGCTGGGACTTTCTTACGGCACACTTTGGTGTATTTTGTACTTGGACTTATGTACATCTTCATCCATATAAAGTCCAGCTCAAGCCAACTGACCATTCACTACGCAGTACAATTGGGTCAATTGGGTGCTTGAACAACAAGCAGTGGACGGCGATATGTCATCAGCGGCGTGGCAAAATTCTTACTCGGGGAATACGTAAATGAACAAAAGTGTCCCATTTTGGGCTCTGAACATCCTCAAATAGCTCAAAAATGGCCACTAAACTTAAAAACATTTACTTACTGGTGCACTCTTTGGTCGTAGGTGTGATTGGACTTTACTTCCTTGAAAACTACAACTGGGAGGCAGTTACGGTCGTATGGACTACACAAAACGAGCAAATATGGCTTTATTGCTAGATAAATTTCCCAGCCGCGTAATCTCTCGTCTTGGCGATGTCAACTAAGATGCCACTGAGATCGTGTGATTTGACACCTTTGGACTTCTTTTTGTGAGGCTACGCGAAACACCGTGTTTACGCGTATAAACCGTTAACTCTACAGCACTCGAAGATCAACACTCTTTGATTTAAGGCTGAAATACCGAACCACAAAAGATGTCCGAGAATTACCTAAATTTAGCCGCAATTGCAATCGTTTCACCGCTTTGAAAATATCGTATTTTGGTTCGGAAAGTATGTCAAAATTGCCAGCAATAGTTTCATTAAATAAAAACTTTTTTTTCTTATTAAGTGTACCAGAAGTGGCAACCTGGACGTCTTTAGTTCATTGTCAAGTCGGAGTAAACGTGAGTAATCATGCCAAATTAACATTATATGAAAGTAAGCTGTATTTAACACAGCTAAATTTTGTGAGTTTTTTTTTAGAATAAGAAATTAAATAAGAAAAAAAACCCACGCAATATAAATACTCAGCAAGCGAGCGAAGCTTTCAGAGTGACTAAAACAATGCTCCTTTCGGAGCAAGTTTAACATGAGACAGCAATGACTGATGTCAGATAAGATGCAGGGGACAGCAATAACTGCAGCACTGTTAAGTGACACAGCTGGCGGCAGCAAGTGTAGACGAGACTGCAGCGTCTTTTACATGCGCCACCATAACAAATGCAACGACACAGAAGGGATAAGACACAACAGTTAAAGAGCAAAAGTAATGCAAAAAGGAAGCAAATGCCAAGAAGCAGACAGATATTTATATATATATATATATGTATTATAGTATATATGTATTATAATATATATAAAATTACTTAAAAAGGATACTTGTTGGTGGAGTTGTAACTTTAGTAAGTGTAAGGTGCATTTCTATTCACCCTACTCACATATTTACCAGCTTCCGTTGCAATAATAGAGAGTGTAAATATTACATTGATGGCATTACTTGGCGTTAGTTTCAGTATTCTTACTTATTTACTTGTAAAAGTTGTACTGCAAGAGCAGTGTCTCCCCCTTTTAAACACCCCTCTGGCATATTATTTTTAGCGCCATATCATTGTTGCTTGACGTTGCCACTGCTGACATTAAGCGTAAGTGTGACCATGATTAATGGCGTGTTTCATTTGACATTTTAACAAAGTGTTGGATATCTTCTTCTTCTTATTCGTGCACTAAACTAGTTGCACTCACACCAAAGTAACATACATTTGTTGAACTGCTATTGCTCTTCCGCGCACTCTATCTTACACTCTCTATCTTTTGCTACGCGATTTGCTATTTACCTATTTGTTGGGTGGGTTGAGGAATATTAGGTTTTCAACGTTTCTCCGCTTTGTATGGGTTAAATGCAAATACGCTTGGACACACTGTTGACAGGTTAGTAACTAAAGTTTGGCATTTGTTGGAATTTTTATGAACTTTTACTTCGATCTACAACAAAGATACTTTTATAATAATATGCTTTTGGTAGAAAAATCATGGTGATTATCCTTAAGGTGCTCTGTCTCATAGAAAACGGAATAACTAAAAAATATTTGTATTTTCTATCAATTATTTTAAATTTGTTTATTATTTTTCTAAAAAGTTTTTCGGTAGTAAAATGTTCCTTTGAGGGAAAAGCACTAAAATTCTATTGTGGAGATACATTCGGATGGGACTACCACAAATTATCACTCACCCGCGTGATACCCATCGTAATGCTCGAAGACCTCTATTTGGTGTGAGGGAAATGAAATAAAAAAAATTATGCTAATTGCTTTGTTTTCCCCGAGAACATATTTAAAACTGGTATTTAAACATCACCAGTAGTTGAATTTTCTTATTTTATTTTCAGCCGCAACAGTGCGATCGACAATAACTTAGTTGTATGGCAGTTGTAGAGGGGTCTGGATCACATTTCTAGAGCGACATGGAGAAAGGTTAAAATAAGTGATTACGAACAGCGTTAGCTTTCGTCGATAAAGGAGTATTGCATAATAAGTTAGCAGAAGTTGAAAAGATCGGCTCAAGAGGAGTTCAAGTTCAAGACACATTTCTATAAGAACGAGTAAAGTGATCTACATATTCACACAATTTCATAGCCCAATTCGAGCAGTTCAGAAATTTTGAAACCGTCCACAGCACGAGAAGAGCTGACTAAGAGCTACGCTTGACGAAACCGTTACAAAAAAATGTAGAATTTTTTTATTTTTCTTCTTTATTTTTCAGATGTGCGTTGCCCATGCAATTATTGCCGATATAACGAAAGCACGACAGTTATTTTTTCTATCGCCTTGCAGATACAAAAATAGAAAGTGTAATTCTAATTCTTCCTCTGCTTCCACTAGTGGTTACTGTATCGAAAACTGTGAAAACCGGAGTATTCTTATCTATCCGGCTACATTACCTAGCCAGCGTAGCTGCTGTCTATTCGTTCGATGGATTATATCAAATTCATTGTATAACTCGTACATCTTATCGTTCTATCGGCCTCGGTTTTCGTCGTTGCCAATGCGCAGAAGAATGAAACCCATTTGTCGTGCTTCATTATCCAGTCTGGAGATAGCTCAACTAACTAAGGCGCGGTTGTTGAGACTAATCATTTCTATAGAACTTTTTATCTTCTTTGTTTAGTTCTGCAAATGATATATTTTTCTACAGCTTAAGAAGTAACATCCTTCCCGACCCTGGAGTAGCTTTTCGTAAGAGGTTGACTTCGATCGTATTATTATTCTTCTGACGGCCAATAGTAATTTAAAACTCTTCATCGTCATGGTGTGGGGAATTGGATACGCCATTACTTGTTGTTTTACTTTCAGCACCATTTGGACCTACCGAAGGTTGCAAGATTTGATTGCCGCATTTTCCTATAGAACTTTCGATAATTACTTATGTTTGCCAGTTTCTCAAGCTTTTCATATGCAATCATTTCGGGCTCTTTCTTCTGCGTTAGTGTCTCGCTTTCAGCTTCAACTCTCGGTAACTGCCCCAAAGCGAATGAGTTGTTGTGGCCAGAAAAACTGTCTGTTTTCTCTCCACTGTGGTATGAGAATTTTCACAGCACCTGCTCTTATCTTGACATTGCAGTTGTGAGTTTCACAATTTCTGTACACCGAGCTGATAATGAGTACTACAGGATAGTAGAAAATCATTTGGTTATCGGCTACGTGTGCAGCTTTTCAATTTCTATGTCAAATATATGTTGTGTTTGATATAAGGTCCTTAGTCATTATTAGGTCCACGGAGTGTACCCACGTCTACAATGTTGGACCCACTTATCACATCATGATCAATCCGTTTGCGAATTTAAAACCAAAAACTGCAAAGCAGTTTCTTTAATTTTCTTGCGTTGGAATCTAATACTACAGACCGAAGTATTTCAGGCCTCGGCGAAGTCGATCAACCTCAACACATTTGAGGATGTTGTAGATGTGATAGAAGCTGAATTTTACCACTGTTTTATCGACCTTCTATTCTTACCTTGCCGTTAAATGCACCGAGGAATAAAGATTAATGCAAAAGTTCTACGAAATGAATTTTTACATATTACATTTATATTCTTATCTACATACATATACATATACAAAGAGATGATTAAACGAAGCGCCGCCCTAATTATGAAGTTAATTATAATAAGAAAAACATACGAAAAAAGACAAAAATGTGAACAATCATTTGGCAGCTATGATTAATGATCATAGCAGAGACACCAGAAAAGGAGGTGGAGGAAAGAGAGCTCCTGCCCTCCTCCGTGTAGTATTTGCTTGGTAACAAATCTATATCTGAATGTCCACTCAAATACCGTCAACCAGTGCAGCTAAGCAAACAAGTGTTTAGCCTAAGTCGCTTAGTGTCAATCATAAAGCGTGAGCAGCAATAACAACAACAACAACTACAATAAAATGTGTATCTCTGTAGTTAAAGGATGCAAACCACCGCAGCTGCAAAAGTGGGATTACAAAAGCCAGTGCAAATAACTGTTATTTACTTACGGCAAGTATATGTTGAATTTGCACCGAAAATGAGGGACAAAAAGACAGTCTACGCTTTTGATCAGTTCAGAGTGGGAAGAAAAGCTTTGTGCTGCTGCTGATGAGTGGTGTCTTTTGGTGGTTTTTGCTGATGAAAGATACAACTACCAGCTGTCAGTCTACAGAGAAGAGGCTAATGCGAGTTTGAGTGATGATGTTCGGTGTGTGCGTGTGAGTGTGTGTGTAAGGTTGTGAGAGGTTGTGAAAGCAATGAAAAATGTAAAAAAAAATGTATGCTCAAGTAGCAAAGATATATCTCCAGTTGTGTTAAATATGTTGGTGTTGCTTGCTGATTGCCTGAAGTGGTTGAGGGTGGTTGGCAAAATTATTTGTTGTTTATTTTCTGTGGAATTTTTCCATAACTTTGTTTTTTTCTTTTTCTTCTTGCAGTCTTTTTAGAGCGTAGGCTTTGACAACAATTTTTGTCTCATAAATCAAAAACCTATTTAAGTCAAGCATACATACATACATATTTAAATACACATTCATTTATACGCATTCGCGCTTATTGTGCTATCTCTTACGGCAATAACGTACCAGCCGACAGGCAGTTAGAAATTTTTGCGTGTTCACCATTTGATTGGCATTTCAATTTTTGTGTTTCAATTCGTTTACAAGCTGAGAAGAACTGCGAAGAATGCGCAAATCCATGTAAAAAATGTAAAATAATAAAAAATAAAAAAAGAAAAAAAAAATGAAATAAAAAAAAACTTTTCAATAATATTTTTCAAAGCGCTAAAGTTTCTTAGAAAATTTCATCACTAAATAAATCTGGAATTAAATCACGTACAAAACTAAGGTGTTCTTCTAAGAAGCGGTACTCAGTTTTTTTCAAGGTAAAATAATTTTTGTTTCTTCCCTCTGTATTGCTAAAATAAAACATTTTTGTTTACTCCATTTAGGCATACTTAGATTCGTCTTCTTAAAAATTTTGTTTTTGCTTTGGCACTTACGGAAATCCCTTATTGTAGGCAACAATAAAACGGAACAACCTTATGAAGTTAAAAGCATTGCCTACATTTAGGGTGAAAAGTATTGCTCTTCAAGTAGACGTTCAGTTTACATAGCTAAAGAGGATTTATACCCAATTAAGTGCAATTCTATTTTTTATGGATTGAAGGCAAACTTTTCATCTATTTTTTTTTTCTCAAATAAGTATTTATTTTTAGCTGACATATATGTATGTCTATTATACTGAAGTTCTTACCTTTTGGCAACGAAACAGTTGTAAAATCAGATATTTAAGATAACTGGTATTATCTTCTATTGTTATTGTTATGGCGGCTCCTTCAAACCCAGTCTAAGAGCAGCCAAAAAGTAGTATATGTCGTCGAGACAATTTAACAGTAAGTTCAGGAAACGAAATTTTTCATCGGTTCGGACAAGAGGGGTAGCTAAGTTAGAGAAGCTGATTTTGGAGGGCATATAATGTCCGATAGAGGTTGTTAACGCCGTATAGAGACTCATTCCATACAGGAAAAGCACTAGGAGCGCTAGGATTTTCGAGCAACTGACTTTGTGGCGCTGAAAAGATTCCTTCAACCTTCCTTCGCTAATATCACAGCAGATAGCTCTTATACTATATATCATTATGTTTTTTAACTGTGGACTTAGATATTTTACTGTGTAAGTAGTACGATGGAAATATCAGAAAGTTTCTCTTCACGATTCTCAGGTCGGTGTTTTAGCAGACATATAATTTCATCAGCTGCGTGTCTCGCTAGTATCCGGCTTCAAGAGTGGTGCAGCGAATGTGTTGCAAGTTGCGAGCAACGTTTGTCTCTCTATCCTTTAGAACCTACCAGTAAGCAATTTGAACTAGTTACGGCTTTGCACTTTGGTAACAATAACAGTTGTTTGCGCGGAGTGGAGGAATGCAGTCTTTGAAAGTGACTTCCAATAATTATGGGGAGTTCTACGCCTTGAGACCTTATTTAATTTTTGGAGGCTTTGGTTTTGATCTTGAAACTCTACTGATGGCTTTTGATTACTCAGGTAGTTCATGGCTGTGAGGGATCCTAAATATGAGCCGATATTAGCTCTGAGTGGTGGACGGTACTAAAAGCTTTTAACTGACCTAGGCTTCAATTGTCTTTTTATCTTTCGTCGAAACTCCAGGATCACGGTAGCAATAACTTTCTATATTTTGGAAGTCTCCGTAACGGTACAGAAATCTAAATTTTTTTTTAATCTATTAAAAATCTAGGCAGGATTTTAACCTATTTCTTTCCGCATGGTAGCATAAACTGCCAGCCCTCGGCCACTGAGGCCACTAAAAATTTAAATAATTTTTAGAACTGGGCGTTCATTGTAACTGGGTTTGCCTTTTCGGAATATTCGTATCTATAAGTGTTTAAAGACGTCAATATGAGCGAATCAGAGCGCTTATTATATCTGTTTCTAATTATGTATTTTAGCTTTCATTTGCTTGATAAAATCGCTATAAATGCCCTCAGAGAAATGTTTGAATTTCTTTGCTTGGGTCGGAGGTAAACTTCAGACATTTTTTTTTAATAATTCAAAAATAGCTCCTAAATGTAGGTAATATTTTATTTCGCTATATTTGGTATTTAAATAACGTTGCCTACATTTAGGCTAAACAATAAAGTGCAATATGTGTAATTTTTGAAAAATAAAAATTTCAGCGAATTAAATAGATATTTTTTCTAGCTAACTGTTTTACAAATTTTAGTTATTATAAATAAATCTTTATTTATTTCCTTAAATATCAATTAGAAATTCAATACTCATTTCAAGATGCATATGACAACAGATTTTTCTGTCTTCCCAAACTGACTGTCACTGTTCATGAGCATCCATTTGCCTGCTTGATTGGAAAAACTGTTTATCTGCGTTGGCAAACATCTGCAGAGCGATAAGTCCCGCCGCTTGCCATATTGCTTGACACGCTCGAATGCCATTTTGAGGATTATTGATGATATTCGATAATAATACACGTGCTGCGCTTCACTGCTGTACATACTCCTTACTTCACTGAGTAGGCGATTATATTTGAGAGATAGCATGGCGTCTTCACATAAATAATACTCATTCTTCTCTCGTTTGCCTCTTTTCGGCATTTCTTCTTCTGTTGTCAATTTCAACACTGTTCTATTTGTTTTTTTTTTTTGTTTTTGGCAGTTTTGCTTTCTATCAATATTTTCGTGTAAAATTTCTAGTCTTTCATATTAAACCGTAATTTTCTATTCACTTGGCTGCGAGCGCAGACATCACTCCGTGACAGCAAAGAGATGCTGTTTGTGTCAGCGCTCGCTCTTTTTAAGCCACGCAGTCAGAGAAATGTGTCAACTAACTAAGCTTATACACATACGAAATTGTAGCTAAAAATGTATGTTTGTATGCATATAAATATGTATTTGTGCGCTTTTCAACATAACATTTCACTGTGATCGTCATTGCATGGCTGCTCTCACACTGTTTGATTTATGTGCCAATTGTAATACAATATTACATACGTTGCTTCATGTATATACTCGTACTGCTTGTCCCACCCATCTCAGCTCCTCATCTCGTGCACTCGTTATTTAGCCAAGCATATTTTTCTACTTCTTCGCTTTCTAGTATTCATCGCACGTTAGTCGTTAGTCGCTCTTATTTGGCATTCACCTGTGTTACTTCACTTCAACACTCATACACATATGTGTATACACATACATACATTACGAGCATTCTTCCACTCGTTACTGCTGTCATTGTGTCAAGTGTGTCGGTAGTTGATATGTTGCAATGCTAATGGCGAATCGATTCAAGGGAATCCCATAATCTTAACATGTTGTTAGCGATAATGTTTGTGTATAGGTGCGAGTTGTAACGAGCAGCTGTGCGCAGCAAAAATTTGAGTATGTGAGAAAAAATTTTATTTTTTTTATGGGTATTGAATTTCGTAACCTCGGGGATTGGTGTACTCAACATTTTTTAGGTTACCTTTGAGTGAAGTTCTTTGGTTTGGTATGCAGGAAATTATATCAGTAATAAAATATAATAAAAACTAATTGTGACTTGAAAATCCCAGGAATATATTTAAATAGTCAGACGTCTCCCGAGGTAGTGCTACCAGAAATGGATGTGAATCAAGTAATAAATGAAATAGTGATTTTTCTAGGAATCGCTTTTTAAGCCACCTGTTTGTACCTCTACTGAAGGGTATAACTATCACTCTCTTTCTTCCTCTCTCTTTCTTTCTCTCTCTTCCTCTTTCTTTGCGTTAAATGTATTTACATAACTCAATGCTAACCACTCGGTTACTGCGGCCGCCAAGTGCACTATCTCAAGATAGTCTTGAATAGATGGTTTTTTATATAATGGAATATTGTTTTCAGGACATAAATTACATAGAGTCCAGTTTATGGTAGTTGCCCTCAAAACGTGAGACCTACAATGCAATCAAAATGAAGGCATTTTGTCTTTAAGGACTCATAGGACCAGTCCAAAATAACCTATAACAATATTCGAGAATAGTTGATCTACACCATCGCTGCTAAGAAAATGTCTTTTCCACAATAATCCCTGACAGAAAAAATTGGGATAATATTAATATTATGAATCAGAGAGGCATATTTACTTTGATGGATCAAAACTTGAAAATATGAAACTGCAAGACCTCTGAAATATCTTTAAAATATATTTTACTGCAATCATGTCAGCCGCCGAATAGCTGCTCAAGTTCAAAATCAAAATCCAGTCAATTGGAAGCTAATCTGGGATTTGATCTCAAAAATACAACTACACCATGTCAAAGTGGCAAAAAAATTTAGAAGCAATATGAGCAGACTCACAAGCAGAATAAAAATACAAATTGCTCGGTCACAGTAGCCGAGGGGTTAGTATTTGAACATTGAGCCATTCTGAAGAAATGGGTTCGAGTCCTGCTTCGTTTAAAATCCAAAATGATAGAAAATTAGTTTTTCTATTGTAATTACGGTCGTCCCTCGGCAGGTAATATCAAGCTCTCCGAGTATATATGTAACATGAAATTAAAGCTCTTCATAAGAATCCATCGGCCGTCCTTAGGTGGCTTAGAACGAACCGTAAGTTCCACCATTTGTTCAGAAAATATCAAGACGCCTATCATAAATTGGAGGAGGAGCTCGGCCGACAATCGCTGCAACGCCTATTATATATAAATTTATATATTATATATGTATATCATATGTAATTATATTAAATGTGCCTATAGTTAATAAACAAGATCCACAATTTTAGGTGTCTTAAATCAAATTTTACTGAACATCCTTCCTTAGTTATCTGAGCGGCGTAAGGAACCCTCTTTAAACGACGAAATTATAACAAGCGCCATTAGGAACTGAAAACTACTTCAAGAAGTTGGTACGGTTGAAATCTTTCACATATTTTGGAAAATAGGTCAGATCATATGGTACAAAAATCAACTACGGTGTACACTGTTTCCAACCTTCTGGCGTGGTTGGTAAGACGGTATGGAGATTTTCTTGGAGAATGGAAATAAGGTTTGTACTTTGTTACACACAACCATAAGTCTGATATATTTCCCGCTAAGGATTAGTAGTAGAGTTTGAAAGTATTGGATGAATAAACAAATAGCTCATGAGTGGCTATCATTCGATCTTACCGCGCTGATACATCAAGGGAAAATCGAAAAGCGGTATCAACTGCTCTACATGAATTACTTCTGAGAGTGGTGAAATGAAAAACATTAGCATATTTTACTCGTCAATTATCTCTTTTAGTATCAATAATATATGAAAGGGTACTTAAGAATTCTGTAGCTTGGAATCTCTAGTTACCCCAAAAAATTCAAGGTTAACATGTTGAAGGGTATGAAAAAATTCACCGACTTTAATCACCTATCTATAGAAATTGTATCATAACACTTCAAATTTAGTCAAGAATTTCATTGTTACCCTAACTGTTAGGTTTGCAGTATACATATTGAAAGCATGGTCAAGGAAGTGCTCCGAGTATGGAACTCCTACAGAAATGGAAGTCTTTTTTGTTAATATTTTTTTATATAATATATATGTATAATATCAAAGTGAAGAAAGTAGAAATGAAAAGTAAAAACAGTGCTAAAAAATATGAGTAAAAAAAAGAACCAGTGTGGTGATAGTAGAACGGTCAGCTACTCGGCTAATTTCAATTTCAGTTTGGTATCGATCTCAACTCCAATAAAGTTAGCTGTGGGAGAGAAAACAATTGTTGCACCGCTGAGAGAAGGAAGATGAAATTGAGGTTTCTTGCTTTTGTTTGTAAGTAGCAACAGTGGTGTTATACTCGGGTTAATACCTAGCCGTCGTTCGCTGCCAATACGTGTAACCTTCGTAGGTCTTTTTCAATAATCTCGCTGTGGAACACAATATCTTCATATGCTAGAGTTTATTTAAGTAGTATATTCTTCAGCGGCACTGCTCATAATTCCTCAGCATGGGTAAGCCGTTTGGTGCTATATTCATTCGCACCGTAAGTTTAGCTTTCTCTAGAATTGCTCAGGCAAAGAAACGAAAGGATCTGGCAGTAAAGCGAGCGAAGGGAGCGTTTAAAAATGTTAAATAATAAATGAATTTTAAGTAAGAACTTCTGCAAACAAAAAAAAAAAAACATTTCATAAATTTTAAAAATGAGTTTACCTATAGAGTCCCTGAGAGTCACAATAATTTTCCTGGCTCTGAAAAACTTAACTCAAAATACATAATTAATCAAACAAGTATGAAGTAGGTCAACTAAAATGAAAAAAAAACAGTACTTAGTAGAAAAAATTGACAATTTAAGCTCAAGCATTTGAACTAACTCGCCTTAAAAGATTTATTTTTATTTATTCTTTTGCGAGAAAAGGACTTTATTTTATTTATCCAAACCCATTTATACACTTTCCATTTACTTTTCAACATTTAAAAATGTATGCAAACATCAAGTGATTTTGTGTTTGTTTGTATATCTCACTGTATTTCTATAAATGTGCTTGTATGTACATTTGTAGTATCCACATTGCTTGCCATTTTGGCCATAGAACATTGCTCGCATACGAGTCAGTGACTTGACATGGCATTTTAGACCATTTGCTCGAGTTGAGCGCTCAATTTATTCAAATGAATTTAATGAATGTCGTCGTCTGCTAGTAATTAATGTGATTTATGCTGACGGGTCATAAATACAAACTGTTCGCTGTTCGCGAGCAAACTCTAACGACTAACATACTCAGTGGTACTCCTTTAGCAACAAGAGTTGCAGTAATAACAACAATAACAGTTGTATGAACAACCGAAATAACAATAATAACAACAACAATAACAACAACAACAACAACAACAAAAACAACATTAGAAACAGCAATAACGAAAACAACAACAACAACAACAGTAGCTGGTACAATACCAGTACCAACAGCAGCAACAACAACAACAACACCAGCACCAACAACAACAACAACAACAAAAACAACATTAGAAACAACAATAACGAAAACAACAACAACAACAACAACAGTAGCTGGTACAATACCAACACCAACAGCAACAACAACAACAACAGCAACAGCAGAAATATCCAAAATTGGTGACATCAAAACGCTTAAGGCTTGCTTTGGTGTAATGAGAAGGAGTAACGGCAGTAGTTGACGCTGCACACAATCCACTTTGACCGACTACTATGAGTATACTCGTACATACAAAAATATATACATAAGTATGTATGACAGTCAGTTTGCCAGTCAGTTATTTGTATGAAGACTTGGGTAAAATAAATCAAACGGAGCGAAGAGGTCGTAAGTAACACGTGGGCTGTGTACGTATATATATGTGGACGAGAGAGAGAAAGAAAGAGAGAGAGAGAGGGGGTGTGGGTATCTGGTGTTTGGTGTTTGGTAGTTTGTTGTCTGTTGTCTAACTGAAAACCGTAATACGAGACAGCAGCGGCAAGCCAAATCGGCAAACATCACTGACAGCAGCAGCCAAGTTGATGCCAACAAGCAAGCGCTCTTCACAATGCTGCTGCTGCTGTTGTTGTTGCAGTTGTTTTTGTTGTATTGTACAAAAGCATCAAATTAACAGTAACTTGAACTATTTATTTATGTACTTACAAGTAAGTGAATGAGCGAAATTAAATGCTCGTTGACTCATTGGTTTGTTAGCTGTCTAATTGGTTGGCTTGGTGGCGATTGCGATTGCGGGGTTCTGATTTACGCTCAGTTGTGAAGAGTTAAAGTCAATTTTAGAAAACTTTGATATTTTTAATTTATTTTGCTTATTTTACGTCATTTATAAAGAGCTTTTGGTTTTCTTCTTAACTTCCGTTTCTTTCATAGAATTTTTAAACCAATAAGCAGAAAATCGTTTAAAGCACTTCGAGACGTGATCGAGTTACACTAAAGTAAGTACTTGGCAATCTCGGGAAAAAAATGTTTCTCGAAGTGTTTATATATGATAATATTATACAAATAATTCGGAGAAGTTAGTAATAATGGTTTTGCCGGTGATACTCTTCTACGAATTGTAACTCCCTGGCCTATCGTCACATACAGTTGTTTCTACAGTTCTCTCTGGGCAGCTATTATAAGTGCTAGATTTCATCTTCTAAAATACAAATTAGTGTGTTCTGACTACAGAGAAAAACTAATTTTGCAGTAATGTGAGGCTGCAGTAAATAGGAGCCGAGTGCTTGTCTTACGTAGGCTGCTATATATATTTCTGGCCTAGGCAACACTAAGTGTGGCCAGGTGCAATCTGACATTTCCATTGGAAAGTTTAACATTTTTTAGCATAACATCATTCAGAACGCTTTGTCATTTAATCGTGAATTGTTTTATTTACAGGGAATTAAAAAATTCATCTCGGCCAAAAAGTGGAATTAACTCGTGAACATTTTCGTGCGATCATTTTTCACAACTTTCGACGTGGATTATCACGACAAGAGTGCATCGATGAACTAAAATCTTTGTATGGCTATGAAGCACCATTCTATAGCACTGTGAAAAACTGGTACAACGAATTCAATCGTGGCCGCCGCTCGCTCAAAAACGAATTCCGTGGAGGTCGTGAAAAAAAGTCGTTGTGCCAGAAAACATCGATGCCGTAAGTGAACTGATAATGCAAGACCGTCATGTAACATACCTTCAGATAAAGGCATGCCTAGTCATTTCTCCCACCAGCATACATTCGATATTGCATGATCACCTGGCCGTAAAAAAGTTTTGTTCTCGTTGGATCCCGTACAATTTTACAATAGCTCAAAAAAAGGCTCGTGTGAAAAATTATATTCATAACTCTATTTGGTTGATATCTGAAACATATGGTTGTTCTTTGCCTACACAAATATGAGTAAAATTTTTCTTTCTTTTTTAACAGAAAAAAGTAAAAACCTATTAAAAATTTGAATGGAGCCATCTTAGAATTCTACGAAGTTGCCGGCAACATCTAAATTATTTATATAAAAGCAATTACTCACCTATTTGCCACTTCGTCACGAAGACAGTTGTAATTTTAAAGTTATGGACGACTTAATAATCTACCTTGGAACCAGCATCAACACCACCAACAATGACAACCTTGACAGTCTGAATGATTTCTGGCAACAACTGCTAGTTTCTACTTAATAGCCAAGTAAAGCCCCTTAAACTGCAACAGTTCTGCTTGGACTGACCCCATTTAACTTCGAGATGCAAAATACGCAATATACGCAACCCTTCTAGAGCTGGCAGGCCTTATTATTTGCTAGGCCGATGGATCGTGTATGGGAACACACTTTTTTGTTTAAACAAAAATTTCATAGAGTATGGGATGCGAAGATAAAGGATAGTATTTTGGTTGGATCCCATATCATGGAATAGAAAAAAGTTCTGTCAAAGCCACCCAAGCTTAAGCTCTATAACTAAACGTTCCTTTAAAATTACACCCCGTCTCAGATACGATGTGAATAGTTTATTTTAAGTATGACATATGGTTTTTATTACTATAAATACCTTGAAATTAATTAATTAGTCTGTATTATATAACTTTAAACGGTTTCGAAAGAGAAAATATTTAGCAGTTTTTAATGAGTTACAAAATAATGTTTGCTTAAAAAATGAATTATTTGGAAAAATGTGAGTTTATATCCTTTCAAAGTTGTTTTCTAGCAAACCGTAGGGGAGACGACTACAAGAAGTTTGTTGGCGAGCTGTTACTGTTGGTAAATAAAAATAAAATAAAGTATAATCAAAATTAATATAATTGAAATAAATATAATAAAAATTAGTGTAATTAAAATAAATATAATAATAATAAATGTAATAATATTAAATATAATAAAAATAAATGTAAAATAAAAATGTAAAAGAAAATAAAAAAGAAAAAAATAGAATAAAAACAAATATAATAAAAATTAAAAAATAAGAATAGAAATAATAAAAATAAAAGGTGAAATGTCACTCAAGATGCAATTTTTAGACTCCCACCAAAATTTTCTTCCTGCGAATTTAGGTGCTATAAACGATAAGCGTTCCAACAGGACATTTCACAGATGGAATAACGCTATGAGAGCAGATAGAACCCAAATATATGGAACGATTAATTTTCGAGTTATTCTGTATTTTGCTGCAGAAATTCAATAAAACTATTTCTCTGAAAAAAATTTAGCTAATTCAAAGCAATGAAAGTGATAAAGACGAGTAAGGTTGAGGTCATTTCATTTCGATCAAATTAATTTGAAGTAAGACGCAGTTCGTAATATATGTATTTCTCTAAGAGTACTGAAGTTAATTAAAACAGTTTTTCCAATGAAATTTAGAGAAAAAATTAGTACTAATGAGTAGACTTTATAAGGCTGAAACTTATAAATACTTTTAAATATTGGATGAGTGCATAGGTTCGTGCCCGATTTCAAGTGCAAACTAAAATTGAAATTTTTTGAAGAAAGCGCTTTTATTAATCAATTATGTATTCGCCGTCATGTTCGGCAATCCACTCCCAACGTTCAACCAATTTACGGATGCCTGATTCATAGAAATCACGCGGTTTCTCGTTGAAAAAGGTGTCAAGGTGGTTTTTGACGTCTTCCACATTTTAAAATTTTTTTCCATTCAAATTGTTCTGCAGCGATCGAAACAAATGATAATCAGAAGGTGCAATGTCGGGTGAATATAAGGGATGCGGCATGATTTCCCAATTCATCTCCTTCAGTTTGGCCAGGGTCGGTTTTGCAACATGTGGCCTGGCGTTGTCATGATGGAAAAGAACTCCTTTGCGATTGGCCAAAATCGGACGTTTTTCATCAATTTCTTTCTTCAATTCGACCAATTGCTGACAATACTTGTTGGCAGTGATCGTTTCTCCAGCTGGCAAGAGCTCAAAATAGATCACGCCTCGGATATCCCACCAAATGCACAGCAGTGCCTTCATCGGATGCAATCCACCTTTCGACATCGGTTCCGCCCCTTCGTGTGCCTGTTTCCATGTTCTTTTGCGTTGAACATTGTTGTACAGGACCCATTTTTCATCACCAGTCACGAGCCGATCCAAAAAAGGTTCGTTTTTGATCCGTCGAAGCAAAGAAATTGCTGTTGACATACGGTCCACTTTGTTCTTTTCACTCAACTGATGTGGCACCCCTGTATCGAGCTTCAAAGTGTACCCAACCTTTTTTAAACGACGAAACGCAGTTGATTTGTTGACGTTCAATTCACTGGCAACCTCTTCCGTCGAAATACGTGAGTTATTCGCAACTAAAGTCCTTAGAACATCGTCATCAAGCTCAGAAGGCCGTCCACTGCGAGGTTGATCTTCGAGGTTAAAATCTCCAGAACGAAATTTCGCGGTCCAAATAAACTTCGCGAATATCTTTAGTTGCAGCGCCCACTGTTTTTTCTTTGCGGAATTCGTATAACATAATATGACGCATATGATCTTTTTCGTTGTTCATCTTCCATGCGTCTTTTCACTAAGCAACTCAAATCAAAATAAAGTTATTTTATGCTTGATTTACAGTTCGGACTGTCACCTTTCCAACGATATATAATATGTATATATTTCTTTCACGAGCGCCACTCTCAAACGATTCGTACGGCATCCAGCGGAATCGGGCACGAACTTATGCACTCATCCAATATATCTCAGCATGACTTTCCGTGCACACGAATTGGCATATAAACTGTGGTCCGAAGTATCCAATCCACCTAAATTTGCACATACCCATAAGATAATAACGGGGAGTTGAGTTGAATTAACCTTGTCCGAGTCACAATGTGTTTGTGGGTAAAGTACTCGTAGTTCTTCAACTTGAGAGATATTTCAAGCAACCTGTGTATATAGATGCACTGGTAGATCGGACAAATATAACATACATATATATGAGATTATTTGAGAGTTAAGTTTTTGTGCTATAAATCCGTCGAAGAGCGTGAAATTTGGTATGATACACACGTAAATACAAATAAACATGGAAACCGAAAATCATCCAAATTGAATACCATATCATATAGACACCATAAAATTGATTTTTTCTCGTATCTTAAAATAAAATACCAAAAATATTTGATATGATCATGTATAGTGATCCCGGCATGTGCAAAGACAGCTTCTCATTTCGTTTGTTTTTTTTTGCTTTTACCTCAATAATTATTAAAAAGCGAATAGGCTCAATTGCAGTGAAAAAAATTTGGTTGGATAGGCGTACAAAGGATTTAATGAATATTATTTAACTCTATTGCAAACTGATTTAGCAATAAATGAAAGAATTTTATAAAAAATAAAGAGTAAATGAAACCGATTATCTTTTTATCTTTTCCTACCGAAAATCTTTTCGAATTTAATTTGAATGCAAAGATTTTCCCGCAAAATTTTAGTTGTTACCACGCATTTTCCCAGCAGAGATTCTTCATTATGCAGTCACTATATTCTACTTCTTCATACACATATATGTATAAATTCGTAATTTCTTCCGCTTTGTGCATAAGTAATTTCGTATCAACCAACAGGCAACAATAAAATCAACCAAAAATATCGTAATGCTACATTCATCTTTCATTTACCATACAACGTAATATGTAGGAGTATATAGAGCTTACATACACGTATATACGAAAATATAAACAAATGTATGCAAAAGTGTATGTAAAGGGTTTTCCAATAGGGATGATATGATTTCTAAGTGTCGTTTTGGCCATTGTTAATATGTCATGATCTGTAATTTGTGTTTTCATTGTATTACGGAATGTTTATAATTTCATCAAGGCAAGATATACGCAAGAACAACGTCTGCAAACAACAATAAAAACAACTTGAAAACAATAATGATTATTTTTTAAGAAAATTTTCTTCTAAGATGAGGCTCAGTTTCATTTGAGTGGTGCGGTAAATAAATTAAACTGTCTATTCTGAAGCGAGGAAACTTCGAAAATTATTCCTGGACACACATCCACAAATCCACATATTATTACATTCATCTAATTTTACAGTTTGGTCCGGTTGTTTTTCTGGTGGACTGTACTTTTTTCGAAATGAAGCTGGTATCACCGTTACTGGAGAGCGGTACAGATCGATGATAACCAACTTTTTATGACCACAATTGGAAGAAGTTGATCTTAACAACATCTGGTTCCAACAAGACGGCGCTACGTATCACACAGCACGTGCAACAACCGAATTAATGCCAGGAAGGTTTGGCGATTCGATTATTTCAAGAAATTGTGACATTGAATGACCTCCGAAACGCTGTGATTTAACACCACTAGACTACTTCTTGTGGGTTTATTTGAAATCATTGGTCTTTCGCAATAAACCAGACTCTCTTCAAGCTTTCAAAGTCAATAGTGAAAGTACTTTTCAAGGCATATGAATTAAATTAGTGGTTCATCGAATTCGTTCCTACAAAAGAAGTCGTGGAGGACATTTGAATGATGTTATAGAAATACAGAACTCAATTATATGGTTTGTACTTCACATTAAATAAAAAAAAATTGAATTTCCTCAACAATTAGTGGGCTTTTTTCAAGAAATTATATTACTCTTCTTGGAAAACCCTATAAACCTTACTAAAGGAAGAAATATGCATTTAATATGTATGTATGTATATATGTGCAAGGTAAGTGGTAATATGCATAAGTATGGGCATAAGTATATATGTACATATAATTTGAGCTTGCACAGGCATACACATATATACTAACAATCAAGTTAGTATTGTAGTATAAGTGAGCTTGCCTTCATTTCTCTTAAGAGTCGCTCTTCATGGCAGAATCGAATTTAATTGTGCACTGATTGAAATAAATCGAAAATTAATAAAGAATTATTGCAAAAGTTTCATGGATTTTGGTAGAAGAGTAAAAAAATAAGAAGAAAATGATGGTGAAATAGTACGTCCAAGTACAAAGAGCACCGGTGATGTAAGAGTAAGTATGGAAACGTACATATATATGTTTACATGCTGAAGTTGGAGTTGCTAGCGTATACAAAAAAAAAAAAATAATAATATCAGAAGTAAACTATGAACCACAAAAACCTACCAACCGACCAAGCAATCAGCTGCCAGCAAGCATGGCTCGAAAGCGTTAATAAAGCTTACAATGGAAAATGGAAATTTATGTGCAAATAATTAAATGCCGAAATGTTCAAAGCAATTATTTTCAACGTATTTCCCCAAATATATGGTATATATAAAATTTATCGAGCCCAAAAATGGAGTAAAAATTAAAAAAAAAAAATTAAAAATTAATAAAGAACTGGCTCAACTGAGAACTAACTACCAGCAACTGCTTAAAAGTTCAATGGAAAATACGAAAAAACGGCTGAAAAACTAGAAAAGTACGTTTTAGTAAGAAAAAAATAAAACCAGCAAAAATTTTTGGCGCATAATAATTACAAAAAAAAAAAAAAAAAAATAAAAATAAAATATTAACTGCTTGTAAACGCATAAATAAAACTTTGACTGCAGTTAATTTTGCGCTAAATAATAAATCTATGAACATTTGCTTTCAATTTATGCTTTGCTTTGCTTGGTAGATTCTTACCTTCTGCAGCTTTTATCGCATTTATCCTTAATTTATATTATTTGCAGCTCTTTTTGTTACTCTTTTATTTTAATTTCTTTTAATTTCTTATAATTTTTTTTTGTTTCTACTGCCTTTCTTTCATTCATTTACATATTTATTTCCCCCTTTTGACTATAAATCATGCGCATGCTTTTGTTTAATTGTCTGTTGCGTATCTCAAAGTAAAATCATTAATTGCAGCCGGAAATTAAGCTTTACCGGCTTAACTGCAGAGATTTGTTTCTGCTCTTTTTTAAGTTTTCTTCGCACAACCATTGCTTTCTGCTGCTGCTGCTGCTGCGGCTGCTCGTTTGTGACTTACTAGCCTACATGTCGTATACGTAATTTTATATAATTGAAGGTGAATTTGAAGGCCAATATTTACTTACCTTTTATGTGCGCATCGTATTCAGTCCCTTTGGCCGTTGGTCAAAAGAAAACCTTGGAGTTTAATCTTTTAATATTTTTTTGATTTTTTTAATGAAAAAAATGGTTTCATAAAATACTTAGCCTTTGTATTGTTAATAAATAATTCTTTTTCTAAAGGTGCTTTAATTCCTTTTAATTCAAATTTAATAAGAATTATCATTAGAACCTATTGCCAAGCATATAAATAGTAATTAATTTAAAAAATATATGGTGTAGTAAAAACTAATCCACTATATTTGAAATTCAATTGAAAGTTTTATCTAACTATACGATTTTTGGCAACTATCCACGGTTTTGCTCAATAGCTTTTTCTCATTGTGAAGGTAATGTCTTTATGCTTGTCCCACAGAAACGTTTGCCCCTATTGACAAATGGTAATCACTTGGTACGAGGTGCGAAGTATAAGATAAATGCGTAATAATATCCCAAGCAAACTCACGGACCTTCTGGCGTGTCACTATCACTATGTATGGTCTGGCATTGCTCTGATGAAATACAATTCCCTTCATGTTGGACAAAACTGGAGTTAAAAGTTTGTTCATAGGAGATTAATTCATTATGCATAAATTTCCTGCCAATGCTACTAATTTTACAACAAAATCTGCCTGGTAATCAATCCTGGTTTCGAGACCGTTTGTGCCGCCTTGCTGCTCCTCAACTATGACTGTTTCATTAGACGTTGCTGTCAGTGATCCATTTTTCATCACAAGTGGCCTTCGGTTTCGTGAATGGTTTGATTTCGTAACAATTTAACAGCTATTTGCCGACAGACAGTCGGTCCATGAGCCTCTTTCTCGTTAACTCATATGTCGTTCTCCTTTTACGTCGAGGCGTGGGCACAAATCAGCGACTTTTTGAAACATTTTGCTGAACTGCGTATGTAAATAGACGTTCATTCATCGGAGTGAGTGCCAGTACTTGGCGACGAAGTCTCTTTCTCACAACCACAAATCCAGCACCAAACTTTTTCTCCTGGATATGACCGCTGTAGCTAATGTTTCTGCCCTTTGGCCATTTATAACTCTTCTAGAACGGCGGCGATGTCAGCCTTTAATCTTACTTAGACATCAGCCAGCTGAGCGGTGGCACCTTCCTATTTACGCGACCAGATATTCCAAGTTACTTTACTGACGTAGACACTGCTTACGCGATTATAGCCGAGTTAACAACATTGCGCAATTCGTTCCTTTTTTTTAGCTGATTGAGGCCAATTGGAAATATCAAGTAGAGCTAGGTCCTTCTATACCTGATCCTTCCAACGAAGTGGAGGTCTTCCTCTTCTTCTGCTTCCAGCAGAGGTTACTGCATCCATTCGAACGACATGACCTAGCCAGCGTAGCCGTTGCTTCTTGATTCGCTAAACTATGTTAATATCATCGTATAGCTCGTACAGCTCAGCGCTCCATCGTTTGTGGTATTCGCCGTTGCCAAGGCGGAAATACCATAAGTGGTTCGCAAAACTTTTCTCTGAAAGACTACTAGGGCCGACTCATCAGATATTGACATCGTCAGAAATCACGGCGGGGTTGTTGCGGCAAATAATGTCGGTATCATCTGCGTACGCCAGCAGCTGTACACTCTTATAGAAGATTGTACCTTCTCTATTCAGCTCTCCTGCTCGTATTATTTTCTTCAGCATTAAATTAAAAAAGTCAAACGATAAGGAATCACCCTGTCTGAAACCTCGTTTGGTATCGAACGGTTCGGAGAGGTCCTTCCCGATCCTGACCGAGCTTTTAGTGTTGCTTAACGTCAGTTTACATAGCCTTATGAGTTTTGCGGGGATTCCAAATTCAGACATAGCGGTATAGAGGCAGCTACTTTTCGCGCTGTCGAAGGCGGCTTTAAAATCGACGAAGAGGTGGTGTGTGTCGATTATCTTTTCACGGGTCTTTTCCAAGATTTGGCGCATGGTTATCTGGTCATTTATTGACTTACCAGATCTAAAGCCATACTGATAAGGTCCAATCAGTTTGTTGTCAGTGGGCTTTAGTCTTTCACGCAATACGCTCGACAGGGCCTTATATGCGATATTAAGGAGACTTATCTCACGATATTTGGCGCAAACTGTGGGATCGCCTTTTTTGTGGATTGGGCAGAGCACACTTAAATTCCAATGTCTTGAACGTCTTTTCCCTCATCTTAAATTGGGGTTTCGGGTTCACCACCTCCGGATACTCCATTTTCACTGCTATTCAGCAGACTGGAGGAGTATCCCCTACATATATTCAATATGATGTCCAGATCATCAGTGGCTAGATCACCTCTGCTCCGGTCTTGAGACCTTCCGTAAGTCGTTGTATCTTCTCATAGAATTTTCGAGCATTACTCTTGTCGACCAGTTTCTCAATTTCTTCATTCTCACGAATCTCGGCCTTTTTCTTTTTTTGTGAGGATGTGAGCGCAAAGGAATTATGTATACCCCAGGTGCATGCTCTAAAATAATGACACTGAAAACTTTTGGAGGGTCTCTCATCCGAGGTTTTTTTCGATTTTTATTGCGATGGGTCTCAAACCCTAGGCACAAATGCGGAAGAATTCACATTTTCGCTTTAGCTCGCGTCCAAATAGATGTTTGTTGGATACACAGAGGACACTTGGTCGTGAAATGCTTGAATCATAGGTAAGATATTGTCTCTGGCCGCTCCCAGGTAAGTGGCAGTCAAAAACTTTTCTGACATGCGTGAACTTCTACACATGTCCCTTCACTTTCTATGTGACTTACACCTACATCCATATAAAATGCAGCTCACACAACAATTGAAGCTAGCTGACCAATCACAATGCCGCACATACGCCGATTGGATGCTCGAACAAAAAGCAGTGAAAGGCGTTTTGTCGTCAAAAATTTTCTTCAGCAACGAGGTGCACTTGTCACTCGAGAAATTATATTAAGTTACACTTTAACTAGCTCTACTTTGTTCTATGTTAACACCCAGAAAGGTTTTTTGCATAAAATTATTCATTTCGATACAAGGTTACTTAAACCGGTTTAATTCCTTTTAATCCCCATTTGACAATATTCCACTCCCTTTGGCCTTATAAATTACGAGAAATCCAATTTCTCTTACCAACAATCAACAGCCACTTCTTCCATTGCCTGCTACATATACACGTATGACGGTACATGTAAACCAAAATTAAATAGCTAACACGCACACACACTCACACGCTCTGGCTCACCTTCTCTGCTGCACCTTTTTCACCCTATTTGATGGTCCAAATTATTTTACGTCTTTTCCCGCATTTAAATTGCTAGCAATTTAAATTGAGATTCATACAAACGGAAAAGTAGTAAATAAAAGTAAATTCACATTTTTTTTTTGCGCTGATGGAGAAGTGTGAAAATAAAGAAAAAATTTCATTGAGTGAACACTCTGAATGCTAGCAAAGTTTTGCGCACCTATTCGCCGGTAACTGCTGTCCATTATACTCAAATTGGTTTCTTATGCAAAATAGTTGCAGAGAAATGAGTGTATGTGTGTGTGTGTGTGTGAGTGCAAGTGTGACAGCGAGTTTGTTTGTATGTACGAGTATGTACAGCTGTGCAAGTGATATTCAAATGAAGTGCCAAAATGCGTTACGCCAAAAACAACAACAACAACAACAAAAGAAATAGCTAACTATATATATACGCGGCAAAAGGTTTTCTAAGCTGTCCTCAAGGAATTCATACTAAATTCGAAATTCTATTGTATGTATTATATGTGTGTGTGTTTGATATGCATGGAACGTATTGTATGTATTGGTGTTGGTAAGCTAAGCTTAGACGAATGGCTGTAATAATAATGTTAAAAGGTGAGCGTAAGGTATGGTGAAAAATAACAATGCCAGCAGCCTGCTCCCTTCAACTTAGTGCGATATAAAGAAGCTGCTTGTATGGGAGGGTAAGTATGTATGTATGTGTGTATTTGGTTGAAGGCAGTTTTTGGGCAGAATGAAAGACCGGATTTTCCTATTGTCGCATTAAATCTGAATTTATGGTTGCGGTAAAAATGCGTTTTTATGTTACACGAATACACACACACGCACACACTAAGTCATTTACACACACATGCATGCATGTATGCAAATGTGTGATTCTATCGTTCACACAATTCGCTGAAGGAAGTGTGGTGAATTGAAGTGTTAGTGTTGCCACCATTCATTTACACATTTGAAAATTTGCAATGTCACACATACGCACACACATACACACACGCACGAATATTTCCACTCATATATGTATGCATGCATGTTTGCTCGCTTGCTTTTCGGACAATCACTTACTCTAACTCCGACCACCACTTTATTCCATCACCAAGCAAACACTTTGGTATGAGCGTGAGTATATGAAGCCTTGCGTACGTGTGGTGTGTATTCCAATTCGTTCGCTATTCATAACACCTTCCGTCTATTGTGTGTGTGGCCAAAATTAAATTGCTCTGACCTGTGCTATAAATTTCCGAAAGTGCAGTCGCGATTTCCGTCGCTCCAAATCCAGTGAGCAGCGCGCGCTAAACCAGCCACCACAAAACCCTATGGTACACATTGACAATACCTCGATAGGAGCCACTTGTATGTACATGTATGTATATGTCCAATATTTTTGCGACATGCCAAATTTTTTTTTGCTACCTTCATTTACACATTTGCCAGTTGACCTTTGTGCCGCAGTTCTTTGGCAACTACCAGACTCGCTTTACTTCCCAACCTTTTGGCTAAAAAATTGTTTAAAATTTGCATAGATGGTGGCTAGGGAAATGGACTGCAGTGGAGTGAAGTGAGTGAAAAGCCCTTAGTGGCCACTTGATGTGGTTAGAATGAAAAAAAAAATAAAAAATAAAAACATTTGAGATTTACTACTCCCGCATGAAGGAATAATTTGATATTTTTTATTTTGAGTGTGTGCTCTTTGAGTTTTCTATTGATTAAGTGTCCTCTAAGGGCAATTAAACGTAAGAGCCATATCACTAATTCATATTTTTATTACATTTTTCAAGGGTGAGCATGAGAAGAGTTATTACACAATACCCAACTGCGTTTACGCGTAATAAATACTGTCTTTCGCTATTGACACTGACATAAATCAATAAAAAATATATTTTTCATTCAATGTTAACCTCTTAAGATACTCGGTTTTACTTCTGGATTTACAAAGCAACCATTGTAAGAGATGTCCAACCAAAAACAATCCAAAGGAGGCAAACTGATAGACGGCTGTTTATACCGACGTTTCGTTTTCGTTTTTTCGCAGAAATTTTGGCAGTAACTTTCTTTCAGATTGGATGGAGTTCTCACCACATGAAAAAAAAGTTTTCAATATTTCCAATGTTTTATTCAAGACTTTACTGAGCCATTTCTTTAACTACAGGCTACGAAAATGCCATGGAAGTTGTACAGGCCCAAGTAAGCTGTAGTTCAAGTATCAAAATTAGATGACCCATCAAGTGCAACTCCTTCAAAATATCCTACCGAGCGGCGGTCAAATTGTTAACGTAACAGAAGTGACACAACTCACACCTCACACCTTGGCTGACTGACTATATGATGCGGTCGCATGGACGATGTCGACAACCGATTAGTCGGCTTTTGGAGTCTTCGAGAGAAATGTTTTGCGGAAGATTTATGATCCTTTGGGAAGAAGCAGTAACGAATATTGTGCGAAGTATAAGATATACGACCACACTGACAGAGTTTAGCAAATTAAGAGACAGTGACTACGCTGGCTAAGTCATATTGTATTAATAGAAGAAACTACTCAGCTCTGGAAAGATCAGATGGAAAAAGATGTGGCTTCTTTTTAGGACCGAACAACTATAACAAGATACGACTGGCCTATTTTGCTTGCCTCTTGATATCCTTGATAAACTAGAGATGACTTTATAGCCATTCAGGAGATTTCATGGATGAAACAAAAATATGGAATCTAATAAGAAGGCAAGATATGAGTAGCAAAGTTGTTACTGAGCATTCCCTTGGTCTTAAATCGTCAGCGGGTCATCATAAGATTCATTTTTCAACTAAGTCTTGTACACCTCTCATTCCCAGTTTTCCAGAAACCAGTTAACCAATTTATTTCTTTTGTAGCTTGATTTCAACTTGTCCCTTAAAGCAAGTTAGATTCACGTTTCAATAAAGAGTCGTCCTATAAAAGCTGTAAACACAACAAATAGCTAAGCGATATGACTCTCTGACTTCTGCGCTGTTCTATGAGAAGTTGGCCGATAGTAGTTGCATCTTTGTAGTTGTTAAAAGTAAATTCGCTTTGACCAGTCCATAAGTAATAGATCGGTTCCAAACAGCTTGAGAAATGTGTGTTTAATTCACATACACGTACGTGCACTTTTCAATGAAATTTTTTTATCTTATCAGTTTGACTTAAGGTCTAGTATATAGATATAGTAGAAAAAAAAATATACCTTGGAAAAGTTTCGCTTCAGCAATGCGGAAGAGAATATTGCAAGACGTCAATCGTGTCAATCGGGATTAGTACTTCATAAGTTTCCTTCATTGAATTGATTGTTTCGTTGGCTTTATGTCATGTCTAGCGTCATATTGTTGGAAGCGAAGGTCGTCCACAACCTCCTATTCAGGTGGGAAAAACTTATTGATCATAACTATATGGCATTCACTATTGACTACTATTATGGCTGACTCCATTTTTCGAAGAAATATAGACGAAATACTCACTCCGTTTATAAACCACAGCAAACTGTGACTTTTTGAGGATGTAACGCCGTCTAAACAATGGCTTGTGGATTATGATCACTCCGAATGCAACATTATCTTTTACTAATGTAATCATTCAACCAAAAGTGAGCTTCATCGCTGAACAAAATTTTCTTGTGAAAATCGATATCGTTGGTCATCTATACAGCGAACGTGACCATTATTAGGTTTCATTACTTGTACGATTTGGTTTTTGTAAACCACAAACCAAGGTTCTTACACCAAATCCTCGAGGAAGTTAATGGGCACAGTTCATATTGTTACGCGCTATGGCGGATATACTCACTCGGGTCTTCTTCTATACTCTGCGCCACAGCAACAAAACGATTTTCGAAGTGCACTGTATGCTATCTCTGTGGTTGCGTCTTATCCACTAGAATAAATGTGGTGCGAAACCGAATCACGATGGCTCGAATTACTGACTCTGTTGGGCGATTAGGTCAGCCGAATATTGAACGCAACTGAACCATTATTTTGATAAAAATAAGGATTTTAAAACGATGTTACAAAGTAGGTTTGTTCATTGTCAAATACCAAATCAAACTGGAAACCGAACGTTTAAAAACACCATTTACTTAATGCTTAGGAGCATTAACCCCATTATTCTACTTTAGATATTCAAAACGAGGTTTCATAAGTACACTTATACTTGATTTCTTTTTAAATATCTTTTTAGAATGTTTTCCAGGCGCCTACTTACGATTTATGGTACTATCAATTTAACTTCAATTTTAAATTGAATTCAGGCTTAATACCAACGACTGTTTTCATATTAGGTAAGTTTCATATTCTGAAAAAAAATATCAACATTTTTAGTAAACGCAATTATTGATAAAAATAAAGAAACTCTCAAACTCTGTCTGCCTAGATCGTTCATTTTAATAGTAAATACTTTTGTAAATTACTCTTATACGTTTTCCACAATTCGCAGCGCAATTCGCATAAAGGAAAACTTTCTCAACTCGTCTGTTGAAATTATGAGCGCCTGGAGGGCAATTGGCTGAAATGAAATTATTGATATTAAACGTCAATCTTATGAAAATGTTTCACTCTTTGCTTTTTTACTTTTCATTCTTTTTTTTGAATTCTTTTTGTCATTCTTTTTATTTTTACTTTAATTTTTCATTTTCAATTTATTTGTTTTTTTCATTAAATATTGTTTTACATAAATTTTTCATTAAATATTGTTATATATATATGTATTTATAAGATAAGAAATTTAAGTTTCCAAACGAAGGAAGTCATTTAAGGCGTCATTATAAACTCCTAAAAGTTAAGAAATTCTTCACCACTTGACATAATTTATTTTAATTTTTCAAAAATGGTATATAAGTGTATACGTCTCGCTAAAAATTATTTACGAATAACTAAAAATTTCCTGAGTTCCTAAAAACAGTTTATAAAAAAAAAGTAATTATTACTGTTTTAATTTTACTATAAGAAGCATCTGACTAGCGTTGTTTGAAAAAGTTTCTTTATCAAAAAAATATCATATAAAGAGGCAGGAGAAAAATTAACGTTCTCTTCCTTTTAACATTGAATTCATCTTATTGTAGATGCTATGAAATTTTGAGGCTTGCACTTCTGGAACAAAATAACTTTATACATCTATAGGTATTTATTTCGAAAACTGTTTGCTTCTGAAAGCATAAAACCGGCCAAAAAGTGCTATAGCTTTAATTCAATATCTAATAGTTGGCATATTTTTTTGCAAAAGTATAATTTTTGTTAATAGGTGAAATCAATTATAAATACATTTTATCAGTAGTAATTTATGCATATTTGTTTGCATGTATGTTTGGTGTAATTGGAAAATATAAATTCGTAAATAGAACAAATGAATTTATAGAAATTAAGTGCATTTTTTTAAAGATTTTTTCATGACTCGTTGGAAAAGGCCTTGCTTCAGCACAAGTGCACAGGCAATGAAGTTATCTTTTTTACATTTCATATTTCTACTTTTTTACATTGTTGTAAGTTGAGACGTGCATATTTTTTCTTATACTAACTAATCATGCTTGTAAAAAAATGTGAAAATATTTACTGTGATATATATACATATATATTGTGTGACAGATTACCAAAGTGATGGCAAAAGTTGATTTTACCAATATAAAATGTGATGCAGTGGACAAAGAGTACAATTCCATTAGATACTGTTATATAAAAGCGGTGAATCGTACCTATAAATATTTTTCGGCATCAAATCACTTTCATTTCAAGGAGCCTATTACAAATATTTCGGTAACTAAAATGTATTTAATAATT
Organism: Ceratitis rosa; assembly: GCA_037013455.1. Classification (NCBI taxonomy): domain Eukaryota; kingdom Metazoa; phylum Arthropoda; class Insecta; order Diptera; family Tephritidae; genus Ceratitis; species Ceratitis rosa. The sequence continues at coordinate 19,070,537 of JAWMAG010000005.1, forward strand.
ATAATAAACGAATATTTCATATGTAACAAAAAATAATAGATATATTTCTATAATATACCACTAACTATGTAAACAAGGATATCTCTTTATCTAATTCCATTCCATTTTACTTTATTTTATTTAATTTAATTTTATTTTATTTAATGTAATTTAATTTAATTTTATTTTTTTTTATTTGATTTTATTTTATTTTATTTTATCTTATTTTAGATTACTTTATTTATTTTATTTTATTTTATTTCATTTTTTATTTTTATTTTTTTTCTTAATTTATGTTTTTACTTTATATTATTTTAGTTTAATTTATTTTATTTTATTTGCTTTTATTTTATTTGATTTTACTTCATTTTATTTAATTTATTTTATTTTATTTTATTTTACTTTATTTGATTTTTCTTCATTTTATTTTATTTTATTTTATTTTATTTCATTCTTTATTTTTTTTTGTTTTATTTATTTTTATTATTTTCTTAATTTATTTTTTTTATTTATGTTATTTTGTTTATTTTATTTTTTCTTTTTATTTTATTTTATTTTATTTTATTTAATTTAATTTAATTTAAGTTAATTTATTTAATTTAATTTTATTTTATTTTATTTTATTTTATTTCATTTTATTTTAATTTAATTTAATTTAATTTAATTTTATTTTATTTTATTTTATTTGATTTTATTTTATTTAATTTTATTTTATTTGATTTTATTTTATTTTATTTTATTTTATTTTATTTTATTTTATTTTATTTTATTTTATTTTATTTTATTTTATTTTAATTTAATTTAATTTAATTTAATTTTATTTTATTTTATTTTATTTTATTTTATTTTATATTATTTTATTTTATTTTATTTTATTTTATTTTATTTTATTTTATTTTATTTTATTTTATTTTATTTTATTTTATTTTATGTTATTTTATTTTATTTTATTTTATTTTATTTATTTTATTTTATTTTATTTTATTTTATTTTATTTTTTTTTATTTTATTTTATTTTATTTTATTTTATTTTATTTTATTTTATTTTATTTTATTTTATATTATTTTATTTTATTTTATTTTATTTTATTTTATTTTATTTTTTTTATTTTACTTTATTTTAGTTTATTTTATTCTTTTTATTTTATTTAATTTATTTTATTTCATTTTATTTAATTTATTTTATTTTATTTTATTTTACTTTATTTATGTTATTTTTTTTATATTATTTTATTTTATGTTTTATTTAATTTTTTTATTTCTTTTTTATTTTTTTGTTTTATTTTATTTTATTTTACTTTACTTTATTTCATTTTATTTCTTTCAAGATCTTCCTTTTGAAGTTTTGGCCTTAAAAGTGATATAATTTTTTATTTGTTAAGTAAATTCGCAAAACAATTCCTTTTACAGGTTGGTGTGACTTTCCTGAAACGTGCTAACGGCTATAAGCCCTTTTTGTACAATGTCACTGTGGATGGTTGTAAATTTTTGCGCACTGGCGGTAATCCGCTGTTGCGTTTCATGCACGGTATTTTTCACAAGTACTCAAACATCAATCACACCTGCCCATATACTGTAAGTTGTGTATATAATAATGTTATTTTGTATTCATTGACTTGTTCCGTATGAATTTTATTTTCTTTTCTTTTTTTTTTTTGTTTACAGCACGATATTGAGGTGAATGAGCTACCCGCCAGTCACGCCGACAATGTATTTTCAAAGGTGCTGCCATTTCCAAAGGGTGATTATCAATTGGTTACTTCGTGGTATACATATAATACTCTGCGTACTGTTGTAAAAGTATACTATACACTCACATAATGAAAGGTGGCTTTGTGAGAGAAATATTTTTATTTAGGGTTTAAATAAACAAACTTTGAAAAAACAGGAAGTTTTACATTTACTATTAAAAGATTGAATAAACAAAGTTTGGGATTTTCTTAAATATATAAATATCAAAAAATAGTTTTATTAATAAATGTTAAAATAAGTCGTTTAAAATATTTAGCTTAAATTAACATAATTCATCGTCAATAATGCAATAATATGAATGCAATTTGAAGGAGGAAGAAAACAAGTATAAATGCAAATATTTTCACACTTTTATGATTTGTTGAGAATTATACAAATTACCCCACGAGCTGCTTATTTACTTGGCATCCAAACTAAAATCATTAAATACATATTTATTTTTGCACAGTTTAAGCTCAAAATTAATAACCAATAGCCAAACTACTCATGCGTGTGGTTCATATACGTTCATATGCGGTATTTATGTTAAATAGAAAATAATAAATATTAATTGACATTAAATGGTAATAGCGGTGACTATTTAAAATCGATTCGAAATCTATTGAAAGGCAGCTTATTAATATTTAATTTCATACCTAATTAGTAATTAGTAATTTTTGAAATACCTAAAATATAAACATCGAGCCTGAGCGCACTTTATTTGAATTTAGCATTTTGGTTGGTAATATTTCATTACAAATATTTTTTTTTTATTATAAAAGTAAATTTCATGCTAAAAAGCAATTTTATTAATTTTTTTATTATAATATACTAGTATTACTTTTTTATGCAAAAAAGTTCTAAAATTAACTTTAAAAGCGAGTAGTTATTTTATTTTGACTGCCTGTATAATGATAATTTGAATAAAAGGGTCTTTAAATGATATCGTTTTAAAAGTCATAGAAACTTAGTCTAAAGACGATCGAGTTAGGCAGAAAAGCTGTGTAATCTCTCTATGGAACCTTTTACCAGATTTTCTGAGTGAATAGAATTTTGCTTTCAAAAAAATCCCACAGCATGTAAATTTATTTTGGCAAAAATTGTTTGCTAAAAATCGATGTTTTTCTCCCAAGGAATTTTAATTTTTGAAAGGCAAAAGCTCACAAAAAACAAAAAAAAAACATAAAAATAGAAATAATATATAAATAAAAAACTAATAAATAAATATAATATTAAAAACTAAAAATTATTGAAGCGAAAATTCTAATTTTACTTTCAAGATTAATAAATAAAAATGGAATACAAATTAGCAAAAAGCTGCACGTTTCTCTGGTGTCAAACAAATTATATATATGTAATACATACTCCTACATAAGAAACCATTGCCTCTTAACTGTGTGACTGTATTTATACTTACAACAAAGAATGTATAGATGTAGGTATGTACGTGAAACAAACTTGATTTTCAATTATTCATATGACATATTGTACGTGTTGAGTGAATAAAAAATATTATATACCTAAAAAAGTTGCTCATACGACCCGTACAACATTGTGGCATAAAAAGAAATAAAAAAATGAGAAAAGAAAAAAAAAACCGAGAAAAGAAAGAGAAAATGGAGCTATTTGCTTGCTAAAGACTAAATATTTTAAAAATACATACACACGTATATATACTAGTATTTATATACGTAGGTATGTATACGTGTTCAATATGTAAATGCGGAATATATTTTCATTCAAATATTCAAATTCACAGACTTTACGTGATGACGTGAAATGGTGCCAAATTATATACATACATACAAACATACATACAAACGTTGAAATATGACAGTTGAATGCAAATGTAGTGTATAAACATGTACATATATAAATATAGAGCTATACATGGCATTCAACAAGAATATTTGCCATGACTCATTGCTTGGTGTGGGGCAATGATTTCATTTATTTTCCAATTACAAATGGTGTTGAACATTGTACGATAATTGAGTATGTCAAGCATTAAATGCTGAAATGCAAAATTACAAATGCTCAAATTAATTAAAAGCTGCAATTGTACTTACACATGCACACGTGCATATGTACATATGTCGTGTATGGTGTAAAGATGTAGGTCAGGTGCGCTGCTAATTGTGGTAGAGCATGCGAGTATATATATGTATATGTATATATGTTTTGTGTTGGAAAAAGCGATTTTTTTGCCAAGATGACGTGAACTTAGTAAAATGAGAATTTTAAAGATTAATGATTTTAAGAATTAAAAAAATTTTAAGATTACACTAAAATATTTTTTTAATTAATACATCTGAGTTATATTTAATTTTAGAGTAAAATAATTACAATTTTTTTTCGAAGTGATTATGTGTGTGTTTGTGAGAATATTAGGCATTTTCTTACACTTAATTACTCCCATTAGGTTATTGTTAAAAGAAAAGAACACAATTTATTTCACGAAGAATATACTAATTTAAAATTTAGAATTTTCTATCCCAAAATATATTATTACCCTCTAGATTAACCTTTTTTTAATATGTTAATTAATGTTACAAAATATTTTAATATTTAAAGAATCCAAAATCAATTATTGTAGATTATATATCATCATAAGCCAACTCAACGAAGAAGCGGCTGGACTTTTTTGAGGGTCTATTTAGGATTCTTCTATAGATCCTTTTGACATGGTACAACTACATTTTACATTTCTAATGTCGGCTTGACTGTCAGGGAATAAAAGAAGAATACAATGAATTGGTCAATAAACGCAAATTTAATCAGCCAGCCGCTAGAAAATATAATTTTAAGATCTGCTGTGCTCCATTAGTCTCATATTCAAGTTGAGTGAGAGTGGCGGTGAGTGAATCCTCCATCGAGTCCTATTATTGATTGATTTATTGATTTATTGATTTATTCTAGAAATTTAGACTTTTTAGGACTTTAGCTGGATCGATATCTAACTCGATATCCATACATCATTTTCCTATTATATTTTGATCGTTTGAAATCTGCCCGTTGTTCAGCAACTGAGCTTGTTGTATACACTACCACACCACAGTCAGTGGTTCTTGATTTACGGAATAGCGTGTTTACAAAGAGGCCTCATGTGAATTAAATCTGACTTAGTACCACTATATTACCAATGGTTTCGATAGCTTCAAAAACATTTAAAGATGTTGTGCCACGAACAAAACAGTGTCCAAAAGATTGATTGTAGTGTTGACTGTGTATCACGTTGGGCCGTCGGGTTGAAACTATACATCATTCATGCAATTCTCTTCAAAAGTTAAAATTAAATAAACTCTGAGCATGGCAAGAGAAGGGTCGGCATTGGCGGTAACGACAGTTCCTTCCTCGAAGAAAAACACACAATATCCCACCAATTTCTCACTCGCCTTTATATGCTTAGGTGTGAGTTTACTGAGTCCCAAATACAACTGTTTTGCTTGTTAACAGAGACGTCGAGATGAAAATGAGCTTAAGGAGAAAATATAATTTTCCGGTAAAAAAGCCATCTTCTGGAAAGCAATAAGTCTTTGAATACAGATCAGGCTAATCAATTTTTTTTTGTACCAACATACATATATGATTGATACTTTTAAACAAGTTCAATATCTTCAAAATCATTTATTTTCCTAATATGATAAAGCGCCTTAAATGTCAAGTGGTTAGTAAGGCGTTCTATCATGTGGAGTGTCAGAGGTTTGAAAACCGGCCGGATTGATATCCAAAATTATAGAAAAATTATTAAAAAGTAAAAAGTCGGCAGTGGATGTCCCGCCCTCCAAGTGAAGTTGATCCGACAAACAGTCTCGGAGATATGATCGTATCATTAAGGACGTCTCGGGGGGTTCAAAAATAGGCGAAGCATTTTTCTCGAAACGCTGTTTTCAGAGTCGGTGAGGAAAATTTCTCTGAAACGGCTGAACCTATCGGCTAAAAATTTCCCCACGACCTTCTAAGATATATTTGTTACAATCATTTCGACTTTTTGAACCACTTTGATGTAGAGAATTTCTCCCGAAAAATTATTTTTTATTTGAAGCAGCCATTTTGTCAAAAATCAACATTTTCACTATTCCTTCGATTATTATCTGTATTCATCCATTATAAAACTAAACTTTGTTGGTTTTCGTGTTTCAGATAATTTGAAGCAGAAATATCTTCCACACCGCCAGACCCTTTTGGAGATCAGCTACAGAAACTAGAGGATCCAATAATTTTTTTTAGATGAATCGTTTCTTGTTAAACTACATTAAATTCTATCTACTAAAAATGTCTCTATTAATTTATAGAATAAATTTCCTCTAAAAAACAAATAACAAAAAAAAGTATTTATTTTGTTTTGCAGGTGGATATAACCACTTAAAGTAAACCTTTAGATCCCTCCAATTGTTTGAAAAACGTCAAAATGTTTGGCCGCAATGCGCCAGTTATGAGTGTTAATATGTATTAAAAAAATTTATGTATGATATAATTTTCACATCGAGCAGTGCATAATCTATATATTATATATAAAAGATTTTGTCCTGACGGACGGATCATTCCACAGCGTAAACCACTGATCGTAAAGAGTTGAAACTTGGAGGATGTGTTCTGCGTATAATTATAGACCCGATAAGGATTAATTTTGCGGGAAGTGGACTTGGCACCGATCTATTTAAAATATTTGTATTTATCGTTTGATTTGCATAAAAATCTACAGATGTAGCTTTGGACCAACATTTTTATGGGGAACGTTTTTTTCTTAAAAGTAAGCCTGGGGAAGATTCGATGGCTCGGTTTTTGTTTAATATATACAATATATGTAGGGGGCTCTTTGCTTATGACAAGGTGCGAAAAAACGTTCATTTCCGGACTGATTTATCTAGAAGAACTCGTATTTAAGGTTCGATTTGTTTGAAATTGGGACCATTGGAAAGGTGCTTGGCTAGACTAATACGTATAAAACTTTTTATTTTTCTTCACATACTTTTAAATAGTAGCTTATAAAATAAATCATTTAAAAGCCTTACTAGAACCATCTTTGAATTCCATTCAAACGATGTCACCGGCAATGTCTGTATGAGTGCATTTCTCTTTTTCCATATTAAGAAAAATTTGTTTTCCATGAATATTTATTATCTTGTAATATTAGAATATACATATGTATGTATGAGATTGATATTAAGAGATTTTTTTTTCTATAATTTTGGAGAATGGTCGAGCCATTCTCGAGCTTTGGTCATCTGAGTATTGGTATACAATGCTAAGCAACCCTTAGAATAAATTGCTGTTTAAAAAAAGTTTTCAGAACTGACAGATGGATTAATAAAACTATTTGTTTTAATAATAATTCTATCTTTATAATACTTTTCTTCTACCACAATCAGATACATCCGTTTAAACATATTTTTATGATTTGCAATTAATTGAAATTGTTTTTCCTTTTAATTTAATAATAAATAATTTTATAGCTACATAAACATATATCTTAAATACAATAATAATAAACTAATATTTCTTATTATTTTATTTACAAAATGTAGATAATAAAAGGCAATTTAAATTTTACAACAAATAAAAAAGTATCTACCTGTTTTCAACTAAAATATTCAGCATTTCCAAAATACACCGAGACATATATGCGCATGCATACCCTGCTGGGCAAAAATTACTAGTTGGTAACTAAAATCCAACTAGTTTGCGTTTTAGCACTAACCAGTATATTTTCCCATGTAAAGAAATGGTATTTTTACCATTTTTATTTCTTTTAAACTATCAATTGCCAGCTTTATACTAGTTAAATACTAGTTCATTTAGGCATGTTAAATTTCCAGCTCGTCAAAGTTAGTAATAAAAATGAAAATTTGAGTAAAAATAAAAGTTTATTACCTGCAGTGAGTACCTCACGCCCTACAATGATGGCCTCTAATCACTCAGCTATCGTGGCCATGTAGCAGGCAACGTTATTTTGCGCACTTCCACAGAGCGTAATAGAGAATTGTGTGGTGAGAATGATTATTGCTCCCGTTACTGGTGAACTGCTATTGAAACTCAACTCGAGTTTTTTGCGCACTAATCCACCTTCTCCCTGCAGGTATATTGGAGAGTGTTATATGTATTGAAAGTTTTGTTGTTTCTAAATTGTATGACAGCAATGGTGGTCGACGAGGCATTCACTGATTTCACTATTGTCAATTTTACGCTTCCATGCTCAACAGCCAGACAGTTGCTAGCTCACCATGGATGCTGACTTTATTGCTGTAAATATTTTTGAAATCATTATTTTGTAGATATTTTGGTTATTGTTGTTGTTATTGTTGTGCCGCACTAAAAATTCAAAACTTAAGTTGTTTGATTGCAACAGTGTTTTTGTTATTTTATTGGGTAATTAAAATCGAAAGCGTTAATGTGCTACAAGAATACATACATACAGACAGATAGATAGACAGACAGACACAAGCATATACCTAGACACATGTTATTGTTATTATGTGTTTGCTGTTGCTTTAATTTTGCTGTCTTTTGTTGCTTTTATTGCATTGCTTTTGCTGTTGTATTTTATTATTATTATTTATAACGCGTAAGCTTTTATTGCCTTTGTTATTTTAATTGTTGTTTATTATTGTAATGTATGCAATGTATATATACACGTATTTTTGTATGTATGTATGTATGTATGTATGTATATACGCCGCTTTATTTAATTCCCAAAAGGGTGAAGGCAATTCAAGTTGAAAATGCTGAGGTCAGACAAAACTTCCGGCCAACATTTTGGTGGATACTTTTCTCTCTCCATTACAACAAAAGCTGAATCGACAGCGGCGGCAGCAGCTGTTCATTGCGGCTTAAACTGTTATTTTTGCTATATGTTTATATGTTTATAACTGGCTTGGTTTTGTATTGTATATACATTTGTATGTATGTGTGTGTGTATATGTATGTATGTATGTACTCGGACTTTATTTTATTGCAATCGCTCGCTTTAACTACTCTCTTGCGCTGGCATTCTACTACTAATTTGTATGTACATATATATACATCTGTGTATATAAATATGTTAAAGTAGGCGCACTTGTAATTAAATGCTTTTCTGCTATTAAAATTTTACGATCTGTTAAAAGTTACGCACAGATTTCCCAAATGGCGTGTAAACTTTTTTCCATTCCTACAAATTTGTTTCATATTAAATGTTTGGTTTAATTTCTCACTTTCTGTATAGTTGTTGTTAGTGGTGTGTAAGTTGAATATTTATATGTTTTCTAGGTATAAAATAATATTTTTATTTTAATTTTAATTTTTATATTTTTAAATTTTTTTTTTCAAATAATTTTCAAAATTGCTTAGTTGTTAATTAGAAGAGTCTTTTATGAACTGGCTGCAACAAAACTTTTTTTTAAGTTTTTTTGTTCATTTTCTTTTTCTGATATTATATTTCTTTCCCTTGGTAGTGACATCTATCGACAAATAATTGTTAAATTTAAAGCCAATTAAATGATGGCATGGTTGTATTCGGTGGGTGTGTACCCTGTAGCTAAAGTCTGCAACAGAAGGTGTTCTCGCCAAAACCAGTTTCTCCACTAACATATTGGGCGGACATTCTGTAAAAGGGCTGGTGTCTTTCTTTATGATGCGGAGGGGGGAATTATCGGGCTAAGCTTGGTGTGCCCAAGAGTGTAAACTTCTTTTATGCAGTTGTGTGTTTTAGGTGATATTCATAAATTAGTCTTTAATTAGTCTCGATATTTTTTCCAACTAATGTAGAGACCAACAGTTTTTCTAAGCCGATTCCGAACGGCTGAAGAAATTTAATGTCAGAAATATACTTGGAGGGCTTGCATTCCCTTAAATTTCTATAATTTATTACACCATCCGACACGATTTTCACTCCACGAAAATATCAAATATTCGGGAACCAGCACCAAAAAAAAAAAAACCCGTGTCTGGCCATTTTGCTAGATCAAGTCGTTTATGGTTTTTAGGGGTGAAAACAACAGTTTTAAAAATTATTAATAATTTAAAGAAATTGGTATCTAAGAGTATGTGGGTGGATCACTGGTTATGAATCTGATGTCAGATATTTAAAATTTGCGAAAATGTTTCATTTTTTCGTCGGTCAAAAAAAAGTTGATATTTGTCGGATGGTGTTATATAAAATAAGTGGAGGCCAAGTGCTACAAATTCAAGCTAGTAGTTTTGTGGAAGTGGATTCCAGTGGCGGAGCCAGAGTTTGTCGGCGCAAGCGAAGAAGAAAAGAAATTGGATAAATGATTTTGTGCCATACCCATCCTTATATCATGCGTCCGATTTTTCTGATTTGAAATATTGGGTCATAAATTTGTCAAAAAAGCATCTAAAAAAGCAAATATAATTCGGTGTTGAAAATAATCGAAATTGGAAGACTATATAATATATCCCCCATACAACCGATTTGTTCAGCTATTAAGTTTTTGGCCAAAAATCTGTCAGAGAAGTAGCTAATAGCATAAGTTTAGTATTCTATACACGAGCATACTTACAAGTATATACAAATAAAAATTCTCGACAAAAGTCATCGAAATCGGCAGACTATCTCATGAAGCCCTCTACATCCGATTTTTTGAGATTTCGGAATTATTATTTAATCCAGAAATGAATTACAATGAATGACAGGGTTATGAAAGGTATAAAGCTTTCGACATGGCATAAAAGTAGCTCTTCTTTATTATACTTTTATTTTCGAATTTAAAATTTAAATTTAAAAGAAAATATAAAACCAAAGTCGCTTAATATATTCATATTAAACCAAAGACATAGTGGAAGATACATTTTCCATGCAAATTAGAAGTGATATTTTCATTTTTCAACCTGGTAAACCTGGTAAGGTATATGGGCTGACCCAAAAGAAATCGCCGATTTTTGCCATATGTTGTTGAACAGCTTATGACTATTTAATTGTATTTTTTCTTTTGACAGTTATAAGCTATTACTTTTAACTTGCTTTAGAAGAAAAGGACGTGTTATTATGTTTATATTTGTGTGTTTGGTGTAAAGTTTAATATGGAGCCCACAAAAGGACATTTTCGCCATTTTTACTTTATTATTTCCTTAAAGCAAAAAATGCAGCACAGACTGCCGAAAAGCTGCTTTATTTATATGGTAATAAGGCCTTAAATGAAACACAGTGGCAAAGTTGGTTTGTCAAATTCCGTTTGGGAAATTTTTTACTCAAAGGTAAGACACGTTCAGGGCGGCCAAGTGAAGTTGATGATGACGATATCAAGGCTTTAGTCGAATTGGATCGTCATGTAACTGAGCATGAGATTGGAGAGAAGTTAAGTATGCCAAAATCAACCGTTCATAATCATATACGACGCCTTGGACTGGTGTGAAAAACTTGATATTTGGGTACCAAATGAATTGCAAGAAATTCATTTAACAAGGCGCTTCAACATCTGTGAATATGATCCGTTTTTGACGCAAATCCTTACTGGAAATGGATTGTTTACATTAACATCAATCGAAAACTATCATGGTCTAAACATGATTAGGCGCCACAAACCACTTCAAAGGCTGCTATTCACCAAAAGTTGATTATGCTGTCAGTTTGGTGGAATTGGAAGGGTGTGGTATATTTTGAACTGCTTCCAAAGAACCAAAGGATTAATTTGGATATCTACTGTTAACAACTGGATAATATGAATACATCATCAACGAGAAGTGGCCAGAATTGGTCAATCGTAAAGGTGTCATATTCCATCGGGACAATGCTAGACCGCACACATCTTTGGTCACGCGCCAAAATCTGAGAAAACTTAGCCCTAACCTTGCACTGTCAGACTACCAATTGTTTCGATCTTTGCAGAGCTCATTAAATGGTAAAACCTTCGACAATAACGAGGCCATAAAATCGCAGTTTTTTGCAGATAAAGTGCAGAATTTCTATGAGCGTGGAATAATGATGTCGCCGGAAAGATGGCGAAAGGCCATCCAACAAAATGGAAATTTCACAATTGACTAAAATTCATTATAAAATTTATAAAAATGTATTTACTTTCTCTTAAAAAATCGCCATTTTCTTTTTGGCCAACCCAATGTATGTGTATAACACAAAGCCAAAATCAAAAACATGGAAATGAGTGTATTCAGTGCTTCGATATTATTAAAAAGATATACTCAAAAGTTGGATAGATATGCATAATAATTAAGATTGATTGTTTTCAAACTTAATATACTCATGCATAGTAAAATAAAGTGAATTTTTCCGAAAAAGTTTTACAACAATTTTTTGTTTTCGATTTTCAATCACAGAACATATGTCTCACTTAAGCTGAAATTATCGGCAATTAACAAAATTTACTAACTCTGTTTCATAAAAAGTCTTTCGAATTCACATATACATACATATATAGATAGATAAATATGGCCTTAGTTATTGTTTTTCAATACTTTACAATTGCTTTATTGCATTGCCAGAAAGCTTCATTGGTGATCTAGGTATTTGCACAGCTAAATTGGCAAAAACTCATAAATTTTGTTTCTTCTTTTCCATCCTGAAGCATTTTTGGCTATGTGTATGTGTCTTTGTCAGACTTGCTTGCAAATATTTCGATACACACTATTCTAACAGTAAAATTGCTTACAGTTCTTGAAGTGTCATTGCAATTTCCATTTGAAAACTAAATAAAATTCGTAGTTTGGCAAAAAAGAAGAAGAGAATACGACACATACTACAAACGTATATATTGTACATCTCTCCTCTCCTAACTCACACATTCCGATCGTATTTTCATTTCAATTTCGTTGATAATCAAACATTATGAAGTTCCATAAGTGCCCACAACTGCTTTTGATACCGAAACAATTATTCTTCGCTGCATCAATTTGCATTGGCTGAGCGGAAGGATGTGTGCAAGCTGAGGAAGTTGATTGAGTGTTTAGCAAAAAAGTAAACAAAATGCTATCATAAAGCACATACACGTATGTACGAATGCAAATGTTTGCATTCCCATTTAACTGTAAGTTCGCAAATAAGAAAAGTAAATAAATACTATTCCACACTCATACTCATATATGGTAATATTGCAATGTGTGTGTGCACTCCATTACTTCTTGATGTTGAGTTGTGTCTTTGATATGCTTCAACGTTTTTGCATTTTTGCTATCTTCACTAATATTTTGTTGTTGCTTATTTGCACATTTATTTCATTCAACCCCACGCTTTGCCTCTCCATACACAATGAGTTTGTTAAGTGAAGCACAAAAACCAAAAGTGATAAACTATGTTAGTTGGTAGGTGATATATATTCCCACATATTTTATAGTATTTTGTTGCATACATCTAACGGTGTAAAAAGAGTCATCACTGTCGTTGTGCTCGCAGAGGCAAATGCTTTAGAAGAAGAAAAAGTTACCTTCTGTGTGACAGACAGTAAAATAATGAATGACAGAAAAAAGTAGAAATATAAACAAAATATAAATAATATAATATAACAATATAAAACAAAATAAAATATAGTAATCATTTATATGTAATCTTTATATAATATATTAAAGGCTTTGCCTGAATGACTAGCGGATCAACCCACAGCCTAAACCACTGATCGTAGAGACCTGAAACTTGAAGGAAGTTTTTTTCATATGATGTATGGTATGCATCGGATAAGTGGATCTGGGGCCGATCTATTCGAAAAAAATCGAGTTTATTTTTAAATCGTTTGTTTTACATGATGGAAAAATAGATTTTTGCCTAATATTTTTTCTTCTTCGTTCGATTTAAATTAAATTTGATAAAGAGCCTATAAAGGCCTATAATACCATTGGACTCACTTTTTCTCCCGAAAACTGGCTCTTGAAACAATCTAATAACAAAAAAATCGTATTTTATACAAATACAACTTTTTACCCAATTTGCCATTGGGAACATGTTTTCGTCGATTTGTTTGAAATAGGCATATTTAAAATAATCAATCTAATTAATTCGTTTATCTACAAAAATGCGAGAACAATTGTATAATACTCATTTAAAGGATGTTTATTTATTGTGTATTTTAAATTGGGAGGAGCATAAAAATAGAAAAGAAAAAGCAAATGCACATTTTTGTTGCAAATTATTGAAAAAAAACCTTGTTTTCACAAAAAAAGTACAAAATATTTTGGCTTTTGGTGTAATCTATTATCTGTGATTAAAATCGGTACTACGAATTACCATTGCACTATGGGCAAAAAGGCCGCATAAAGTTAAATTAAAAAGTTCGCTTTTATAGCTCAAATTTTGCACAAAAATTTCTAATAATATTATAGAATTTTGGTTGTTTTTTCTTCAACAATTAAGCCACACCTTTAACCTCCTCACCCACACGCAAAGGGAAAAATTAATTTTTTCAAACTATTATTTTGAAATTTTATTTTCAAATAGATTTAATCTTCTTCATCATCCAACTCAATTTTTAAATAATCTTTAGGATCATCAGCAGAGTCCGAATCTTCCTTTTCCATTGCTGATCTCATTGTTTATGGTTATGGTTTGGTAGAGGTGAGCATTTTAAAAGATTTATTGCTTCTACTGGGAGGGATTTTTTTAAAATTTTTTTTTTTTTGCCTTTAACTTAAACAAATATTGGATATTAATGGATATTATTTAAACGACAATTTTGTCGGACAAGTGATTTCCTATCGTTTTTATGGTACTTAACTCTTTGCTCTTGAAGCATTTTCTCCTAAATATCCGACCGGAACCAAAGACGAGCTTATTATTTGCCAGCCATGTACTAATATTTTATGTACCGTCGGTGACATAGGTTACCAGGGATAACTATTAACATATAATAAAAATATTTCCTTACAAAAGGCCTTGAATTTATCAACTTCAGTAGGATGCTCGCAAGAAGTAGAGACCAAAACTACAAATTGTATAAAATACTTTGATCAAATGTTGTAATTAGCAATGCTCATCTAGCTGTGTTTCCATTACTACTATTCCCACATCCGTTTTCTTGGAAATGCAACAAAATTTTCTTAATTTCCTTTTTTCGAGTCATCAATTTGATTTTATTAGCCTGAGTAATATGACACTTTAGAACTTCAAGCCTATAGGATATGTTTAAAATGAATCCAAATCCAGGCATGCAATGGACTGTCGCCATATTTCAGAATCGCAGGTCTTGGCTTAAAATATTCGGAGACAAAATCAGTGGTTTCGAGGAGATTTTTTGGTTTAATCCCACTTATCGGGCAGCACTGTGTTGATGACGTACCAGTTAAAGCGTTAAGTATTTTTCCATCAATAAGTGTCATCTGTGTTTATAGGTAATGCCAATTGTTTTGCTCTATATTGTATATATAAAATCCTTTAGATCAGCGACTTGCATATCCAAATATTTTTTTCCCTTAATATTTTCTAATGGCTTTCCTTTGCATACTCAATTTTAAATGTCTTACAGATTCTTGTAGATTGTGGAGCATTGTTATTCCAAATAATTTCTTGATTTGCATCTATTAATTTTATAGGTATGAAAAATGGATAGGTCCAGGGAAGCACGTTCTTCTGGTCGAAACTTCTGCTTATATAAGCTTTGGTCCGTAGATCCATCGAAACTGTAACTTGCTATTAACCTGCAATGTGAAACATTTATAATTTGGGATATTACACCTTTTTGTAGGACCAATATTCTTTCGGATGTATGGTCTGAAAGGATCTGCATTGGAACCTGCGCAAAAATCCGAAATTTCTGTTTGAATTGGTCTGCACAAAGTTTTGGCAACTTGAATAGCTGAATATGGGGGAAAAGATATCGCAGCTACGAGCTTTATTAAGATGATGCATATTGATATGCTACTGTTTGGTAAGCTCATTTTCCAACCAAAATGCCAATGCTTCCCCAGTGGTAAGGGAAATAATCACCTTAGACTTTCGATCTCCAGTTTGTTCTTCTCTGATGACTTTTAACGCTCTAACCGAATCATTTTCTTTCGCCTTCTTTGCAGAAACAGAAAATATATAATCATTGTTTACACAATCTACTCCGTAACGGCAGAATCGTCGCGCCCATTGTAGTACCAAACCTCCAG
Source organism: Ceratitis rosa (assembly GCA_037013455.1). Classification (NCBI taxonomy): domain Eukaryota; kingdom Metazoa; phylum Arthropoda; class Insecta; order Diptera; family Tephritidae; genus Ceratitis; species Ceratitis rosa. The sequence continues at coordinate 19,086,278 of JAWMAG010000005.1, forward strand.
CGATGTTAAACTGCTGAATGAATTGAAGATTCTCATTTTTATTGATAACCTAGCATTGGCGTTATACTGAGTGAAATCATGTTTTTTCAAAGAGGAGAAACTTGAATTTATATTTTGGTGAAAATTTTTTATTTACGATTTATCTACATTTCATTCAATGTAACTCAGCTTGATAAACAATATTTTTTGTTTTCTGTTCCGGTGCGTAAATGTATAGAGAAAATGGTTTTCCAACTCGTGAACACGCCACGTATAGCTGGCCGTGTAAAAACATGGGATTTACAGATTAATGCCACACACTTCCAGCGTCTGTCCTTGTGACCTATTGATTGTCGCATTTAAAATCTTTTACTTACCATCTTTTATCTATTTTAAAATATTTGTTATTTTTCTTATAGATTTGAAAAAACAAATTAAAAAAATCTATTGAAAAAATAAAACAAATTTTTTTTTGGAAACAAGTGACTTTTTGGATTTTTTCTATTTTCCGACTTTTCCTTAGCAAAAGTATAGGGTTATTTTTATTTCTGAACCTTCCCCGATCCAAAACGAACTACCTTCAATTTCATCAAAATTGGTACAGCCGTTCTCGAGCCTTAGCTTCCCTTACAAACAAACATTCAATTTTATATTTAATATTATTAATATTTCATAGTATGCTTAAGCAGTATTCAAATATCGATAATTGCAAAATAAACTGCGCACACATCTATATTCCAGTTTTCACTGAAACACAGATATGCTTATTAAAATAAATAAAATAAATATATTTTTTTTCATACAAAGTACAAAAAAACCATTTCAAGTTAAATTAATTACAATATCTTCGTATGATAACACTTCAATTTTAATTATTTAATGTTTTTAAATTCATAATTTCATCGAAAAACCATTATCACTAATCATTGCATTTACTACTTATACTATTAATAGCTATAAAATTGGCTAATGCATACATAAGTGTATGTGTGGATATTATTTAAATTTATTTTAACTCAGATTTACACAATATTTTCTGCTACAGTTAAATTTTAGTGATTAAAATTATAACATGCTTATAAGTGCACTTGTGTGTAAGCATGAGCAAAAGAGCAAATAATTATCCATTTCATACAAACTTGAATCATCAAACGCTTATGGTAATACAGCAATATTTGAGCTTGTAATAAAATATTACTCATACGCCCCCCCGCACAGCTTAAGTACTTATCTTTACATAGACATGCAACTCATTTCGAACTCAGTAGGCGTGCGAAAATTATGTAGTCGAACACAGTCGAAGGACTATTGAGTGCGATAGCAGGTGTGCAAAGTAGTTAATTTTAAATATTTATAAAATCAATTTCATTACTCGACGATGACCACGAAATTTGAAAGCAAAGCTTTCGTGTGAAACTCAGAGCAATTCAACTGAACTGCCTGTTGAAATAAATAAATATGTAAACTGGTAAATGAGTGCTTCAAGTGGCTCTTAGTGAGCGCTCAAGCTGCCAATAAACAATATGGAACAGCGAGAAGAATTAATATTTCACAGAATATGGTAAAACAAAGAGAGGGAAAAGGGCAGTTCGTCGACGTTAAACTATTTGTGCAACACTGTGGAAAATTGCTATTACATAGGTACATAAATATGCAGGCTGAACTATAAGTTAACTCGCTGGAGAATGTGCAGTGTGTGGGTGTGTGAGTGAGTGCGAGAGTATCGAGTATTGCAGTTCAGTTGTTGAAGAGTTATTGAGCAGTGCAAAAATAATTAATTTTCATCAGTTTCAATTTTTCATTGACGCAATTACCTAGTTCACTGCAGTTTTGCAATTTTCAAAGTGTCACTCGAGTGACAACAATAACAAAAATAGTAATAGCAAAAAAAAAAAAAACAAAAGAAATAAAAATAAAAAAATAGGAGAAAAGCAATACATTGTTGACATAAATACATTGTTGTTTGTTGCAGTTGCCGTTGCTGTTATTGTTATCTCTTTATAGCAAGGCAACTTGCCAGTCAAACTAATGAAGTATTTGCGAGTGCAGTAAATGTAATACCTTTTTAAGGCAAAATATCTACATCTTTTAGGTTGAAAGTGCACCGAGGTTATACGTAGTTTTTGCTATTGTTGTCGCAGTTGCCTCTGAAAGTTATTTGCTGATAGTGAATGACAGTCTGATGGTCCTCTTATACTCGTCCCTTCAATATTGTCTTTGCCTTGCAAAAACTTGTGTTTAATGTCTCTGTCTTTAACTCAGTTTGCTGTGTGTAAGCGTGTCTATGTGTACTGTACTGTATTATGGCTCACGTTCATTCACAGTGAAGTAATTTAAAGTCATTCTTCACCATTATAAATGGCTTTTTCGTTACCCATTGCCATTTGCTGCAGCCTCCAATACGTTAATGTTTTACTTAAAGTGGAGCTGTTTGTTGTTGCTATTACTGATGTCAGTGTTTTTACAGAGGAAGATGTTGCAGAGGCTTTGTTTTTGCTACTATTGTTTACTGGAGTTGCATTTTAAATACAAACTGTAGCACCTTGCCATTAGCAAAGTAGTAGATCGAAGCGTTGGAAATATCATTGACGTTACTTAAACTTGACGCAACGACAACAATGCACACAACTCATTTATTTGCTAGCAATTTCTATCACTATAGTTTTGAGTTTGTTTTTGTTTCTTACTTTTTTGCTTGAAATGGCGAAATATTCTCCATTTTCAGTTTCAGTTCACTTGTTTAAATGTTGTTGACAATAAACTGCTGCTTTTTTCAAATAATTGTTTGTATTAGGTAGGTATGAGCGAAAATGCTATGGGTTAGCTATTATGTACAATAAAACATTTATTTGAGTTCCCAACAAAAGAAAAAAGAACACATATACTTTTATGATAACTTTTATTTCTTTAAATGAAACTTTTAAGATATAATTTAAATTTTGATATATTCTTTTCAAGATTTTATAATTCTATAAAGATTCATTTCACTTTATTTTATTTTAAATTTATTCTATATAATTTTACTTATAATTTAATTTTATTTCACTTTATTTTGTATTGTATTATTTCAGTTTATTATATTATATTATATTTGATTTTATTTTATTTTATTTTATTTTATTTTATTTTATTTTATTTTGCTTTATTTATTTTTTTTATTTTATTTTATTTTATTTATTTAATTTAATTTAATTTTATTTAATTTTATTTTATTTTATTTTATTTTATTTTATTTTATTTTATTTTATTTTATTTTATTTTATTTTATTTTATTTTATTTTATTTTATTTTATTTTATTTTATTTTATTTTATTTTATTTTATTTTATTTTATTTTATTTTATTTATTTTTTAATTTATTTTATATTATTTTATAATATTTTATTTTATTTTATTTTATTTTATTTTGATTTTATTTTATTTTATTTTATTTTATTTTATTTTATTTTATTTTATTTTATTTTATTTTATTTTATTTTATTTTATTTTATTTTATTTTATTTTATTTTATTTTATTTTATTTTATTTTATTTTATTTTATTTTATTTTATTTTATTTTATTTTATTTTATTTTATTTTATTTTATTTTATTTTATTTTATTTTATTTTATTTTATTTTATTTTATTTTATTTTATTTTATTTTATTTTATTTTATTTTATTTTATTTTATTTTATTTTATTTTATTTTATTTTATTTTATTTTATTTTATTTTATTTTATTTTATTTTATTTTATTTTATTTTATTTTATTTTATTTTATTTTATTTTATTTTATTTTATTTTATTTTATTTTATTTTATTTTATTTTATTTTATTTTATTTTATTTTATTTTATTTTATTTTATTTTATTTTATTTTATTTTATTTTATTTTATTTTATTTTATTTTATTTTATTTTATTTTATTTTATTTTATTTTATTTTATTTTATTTTATTTTATTTTATTTTATTTTATTTTATTTCATTTTATTTAAGTTGAGTTTATTTTATTTTATTTTATTTTATTTCATTTTATTTGATTTGATTTGATTTTATTAGAATTGATTTGATTTTATTTTATTTTGTCTTATTGTATTTTATTTTATTTTAATTTAATAAATTTTAGTTTATTTAATTTTATTTTAATTTTGTTTTATTTTATTTTATTTTTTTTTATTTTATTTTATTTTATTTTTTTATTTTATTTTATTTCAGTTATTATATTATATTTTATTTCATTTTATTTTGTTTTATTTTATTTTAGTTTATTCTATTTTATTTTATATTATTTTATTTTATATTATTTTATTTTATTTTATTTTATTTCATTTTATTTTATTTTAGTTTATTTTATTTTAGTTTATTTTCTTTAATATATATTATTTTTACGTATTGCTTATTTCAAGTGTTAAATGATTCAGATACGTTTAGAAAGCATATACGAGGTGTGTACAAAAGGAATGGTGAATTATAATTATTTTTTTAAATATTGACTTTTTCATCAATGTCTTTTTGCCCTTTTAAAGTGAGCGCCCTCATATGTTATGCACTTAAGCTAACGCTTTTTCCAATCCGCGAAGCGTTTGTGAAAGGTGGTAATGTCATCAGTTCTTTCTTCGATTCTGGCTTTATTTCATCAATTGTGGGACAAAGGCTTCCGATTTGGAAGAAAAAAAGTCACAGGGAGCAAAATCTGGTAAATTCGGTAGTATTCAACTTGTTCAGTTGTTAACAACGAACTATTTATTCGAAAAGCTGATTGGCATTACAATATATTACTAAGGTATATGTACCAATATCATCGAATGTACACGGCCCGCAAATATTCAAAACTCGCCTTTTCCTTTGAGCAGACCTCGTAAATGTACTCAAATGCGCTGTTTGCATGAGTCGCTAATATCTAATTGTAACATGAAAATAACTATGGCGGCGAGACAATGAAATGAGACCGCAGTGCATACATTGAGAAGCTGATTGCGACTTAAACAACAACTATATTATTATACTAACAGTGCATTCGACTTATACGCTTGCATATTATACAGCAATAAATCAAGTCATTTAGTAAAAGAAAGGAGAAAGCAAAAATGTGAATTGCATTTTCGCATGAAATAATTTATGGTGATAGCAGGATTTGTAGTTTTTTAGTCAACTGAGGGTGCAATAAAACTATAAAATTGTTTTTTTTTTTATTTGCCAGAGTAGTTTGAATAGCGAACTATGTGCTGACAGTCACTAAATTAAACAATTTCCACCGACAAAACTTAAATTGGATTACCAAGCATTTTATAAAATGCTGGCAAAAAAGCAAAAATTCAACTGAAAATAAATAAAGAGAAAGTGCGATGGACGCTTTGACTGTGGCTTTAATGCATGCAAGCAAACGAAGAAAGCTAAGTGTAAAGGGAAGTTTTAGCAACAGAGGTGCTAAAGCATGAGTTCGTGAAGTGGAACAGACCAAAAAAATAAATAAAAAATAATGTACAAATAAAAATAAATAAATATAATAAAACAATTGAACCGAAACAGTAGACGAGTGTGTCAGGTAAAGAAACAAGCCAAAAAAACAATAAAATATACGAGTATAAAGAAAAATCAAAAAAGCAGGTTTACAGGAATTAAAAAAAGTAAATATGAAAAAAATATTATTAAAAAAATAATAAAAAACAAAATAAAATAAAAAAAATTAAAATCAAATAAATAACGAGCTGTTACTTCTGCGAATGCATCGAAGCAGAACACACTCGCCGCCTTGGTCGAGCAAGCAGCCACAAAAGTAACGCGTTGGAAGCAATTGCCAATGTAGGGGAGAACATTTTCTTTTCCCAAAGAAACAACAAGTAAGACACAATTGGTCTAATTTTTTTCTTTTTTTCTCTTTTTTTAAATAAGCTTATTCTTATTTAGGTAAAATACAGTAATCAAAAAGAAACATATTGGCATAAAACCAAATTAGGCTCTGCCAAATCTCAAATTCACCTAATGCTTGGCCAAGCGAAGCCATTAAGTATCTATATATAGCACGAGACGTGCCAAAGTACTATAGAAAGAACAGAAATGTCTGTAAATCTGCAATTGAGTACGCAGTGTGAACGTGTGAACGCTTAAAATTTATTGCCTGACGTTAATCTAAATCAATATAAACGCTTTGATATCTGAATATATAGATATATATATATATATATATGTATGTGTGTACGAGTATGTATACATTGCAAATTACTGCCAGCAATGATATTTGAAAACCACGCTGCATAAGTAAGTGAGTACGTACTTGCAAAATTGAAGACTTAATTGTATGCTCAGAAGCTTGTCTTCGCTCGCCTGGTCACTAACTTAGGGAGTCGCTGGTGCTGTCATTGCTGTCAGTTGTTGCATGCAACAATTTAACTTGCCAAGTCACTTAATTGAAATTCGCTTGGCTAAACTCAAGAACTGAAACAAGTGAGTGGGCAATAAATGGAAAAAGCGGCCAATAAATTTGTCTGTAAAAGGGCAGTCAAGTACAATATTTTCAAAGGCATGTAAATTGCGGCACTTATTTAATATTTTTCAATATTTTTTTTTTTTTTTTTAATTTTTCTTGTGAAATTGTTTATGTATTCGAACGGCAAATGATTTATATTCGTTTGTCTTTTCTGCTCATTTTTAAAACTTATTGGTGATTTTTTAAATATTTTTTTTTTGTTTTCTAAATTTACTTCGCTTTGGCTAGTTGGCTTTTTGTGCTGCCCCGTGTATCCCAGCAAAGCGTTTGCAAAAAAAATCGCTCGATTTTATAAAGTTTCTTCCAACCATGCGTGTTCACGTACTTGAGGTTGGAGCTGAGAGCATCGTGGCAGATGTGACGTTTCAATCCGCTGAAGGTCGGACATTCGCAAAGGTAGTGCTTCCATAGTTTCGTCATTCTCTGTGCATGCTCTGCATACCGTCTATTAAATTTTACCCAAATTATGAAGATGAAATTTCAGAGGTACGTATAAGTGACTCATTAATACACCTATAAGTGTGTAAAATTCTTTTTTGCTTGCTTGGTTTGTTTACTATTCACACTGCCCCACAATAAATTGCTGGTATGACCTACATTGGAAGAGTTTCAAGTGCTTAATTGTTTCTCTGTGGATCACAGTTTTAAGCAAAATTTGAAGGGGCTGAAGGGTCTGAGGTCTTTGCTGAGGTACTCCTCATCGCGCCTGTCGTGTTAATTAAACACACACGATGGCTTTGTTCCAAGTGTTTAATAATTCACTGCCTCTTTAATGTCGCTAAACATACTAGTGATCTATATGTTAATATGTTAATGTGTCTTATGGCACTTATGTAAAGCCAGTGCTCCACATGGGGTCATAGCAGAGCTTTTGCCGTAAACGCCATTCAAGTATTCCAAATTCGGAGCGGCAATCGTCATAGATGTTTTCCTCACTCAGCATGATCGGCATATATGACTTTGGTACCGTGTAATCTTCCCTACGAGGCTTCGGGGTAAATACCACCTTGTCCTCTTCCCACCTAATCGGTGTCTAATGCAAGCAGATTACACCGAAATAAGTCTTTGTGTCAGTAGGTGTGAGTCTTTTGTTCCAGTAATGCAGGAAAAATTCCATCAATACCGGCCGCTTTGATCGGTTGAAACTTTTAAAAGCTCACGGCACCAACAGAGGAGATTGAGGGCTCACGGCGGAATGTTGTGGAAAATGAGCATTTGATAAAATTTTTATTGAGTCTTCTAAATTTGAGGGCCTTTGCCTTTGGCTATCAACCATAAGCGCGGTCTAGAAATTGTTGTTCGATAAAAAAACTTTATTTGCAGAACAGGAGCCACAAGTTGGGATTTGTCCCTCTCAGCCCATTTTTTGTACTCTCCGAATGCGGTCTGGTTATCGTCCCACTATTTATCGGTATTAAAGTGTTTAGCTTAGAACAAGATCCTTCGTAAGTTCCTTCTTATGCTTTTTAGCTCCACCGGCAACCGCTTTGCGCAGAGGGCCGGTTTCTTTAAATGCATAATGATGCTTTTTTTTTAATATTCTCAACTAATTACTGCATCGATTTCCGATATCGTTCTCAACTTTTCGTATACTGTGAGCCTATTTAGTGACTAATCCAAGGCTGTTACATATTTGTCCCAGTTGGTTTTGGTCTCGTTGCGAAACATCGGTAGCTAAGAGCCATCAATATTCATTCTCTGTTTTACTTTTTATTATTGTTTTTCATTTTATTTTATTTATGTTCTATTATTATATATATTATATTTTGTAGGCCATTATTTTCTTATAAATTATATTAATTTCTCCATTTTATTGTATTATTTTTGTTATTTTATTTATCACTTTTTTTTAATTTTCTTTTTAGTACAATTTATTATACTATATTTATTTTAATTCACTTTATTTAATTTTTTTGTAAAACATGTATCACACGGTATATGCTTACATAAATTGAAGCTCTTGCCTTATATTTATATACGTGTATGTATGCAAATTATTATTATATTTCAATTATGTGAAATCAGATCATATGTTGAAGTAAAATGATGTCAATAACAAATGCAACATTTTCAATTCCCATAATAAACATAATATCAAGTAGGAATATTTTTGATGAATTTTTGCTTGTTTAGGTAAATAATATTATAAAGATTTTTAGTAGTGATTTCAGATCATATGATGTTACTCAAAATCACATGATTACTTTTTAGGTCATATTAAAAAAAATATAGTTAAAAGGTAATGTTTTCATCAAATTGTAGTTATTTCTAATAAACAATTTAACATTTAATAAACTAGGTGATGTCGATGTGATGTCACATCATGTGATGGTTCGTGATATCACGTGATCTTTTTGAAGTCACATGAAAAGTTTTAAGTTAAATCGTAATATTTCGAATTCGGTATTTTTTGGTTGATAGCATGTGATGTCAGAGAATATGATGATGATGGTAAATCTCAAAAATATAATCAAGTAATTAAATTACAAAATATTTTAGTTCATAAAAAAATTTCATAAAAAAATATTACGTCACGCAAAAAACTTTGCAATTTTGTTTTTGTTTTGTTACAAAATCACAGTAACTAACTAAGCCAAAAACTTACAAACAACTTAATTTAAGCACACACAAATACACAAACATTTGTGTACGTTCCACTCGACTTAAAAGACAACAAGAAGCGTATGGACGACAAAAGGATTAATTGAAATTGATGAAGCTGCCAAGTGTAAGTGACATTTGACTTTGCTTGATTGTCAAACAAGCAAACGCACTTACATATATACCTACATACACACTTATAGATATAGTTATAGAACAAATAGACAAAAAACGCACAAATTTCCACTGACGACATTGTCCTATACGCACGCAACTGTTCTACGCAAGTATGTACGTGTATGTGTCAGTTGGGTATTATAAAGAAAATGACAAGGACAACAGAGCACAAGTCAGCGGGGATTAAAGGGTCATCATTGTAAATGAAAAGACTAGCATCGTGTGTTTGTATGTATGTATACAAACCAACCAACACGTGCTTACTTCAAACACAATTCATTTGCTGTGAGTATGTATGTTTGTGTGTGTGCATACTATGTATATACGAACGTTTGGCAATTTTCTACGTTGTCCTTGTGTTGTGTGTGTGTGTACCACATGCCCGACTAGGCGCCCTAAGCAAACACAAACACAAAATTCTTGCCCCATGGCTTAATTACTTTCTTTCCGCTTTATCTGCACGCTTCAATCGAACGGATGAATGGATATCCCTGTCAGCCGGTTTCGGAAGGAATTACTTATTTAATCCGCCACATTTTGACTCTTGGCGTTTGCCATTTTGTTGTTGTTGTTGTTTATTTTGTGCGATTTTTTTTTTCTTAATTTTTGTTGTGTGACTAAAATTACAATGACAACCTTTTTATGTTTGTCTAAGATTTTTGCATTTGCATGCATTTACTTTGATCGAAATTGCCACCTCAATATATATTTGAGAGTTTTTTATGCAACATTTTCATTTACAGCACTAAATTTAAAATTTAATGTTTTAAGATTTTTTATAAACTACTCTTCAGTCACTTCAGTTAAGTGCTTGCCTACATCTAAAGATATACCATATATTTGTAATGAACTTATGAAAAATGTGCGCCATTTTTTATCAGCCGACCGTGCGCACGAAATTTCTCCCAACCTCGAAAGGACCATCCAGTTGGCCTACCATGTCGTGTAAATAAAAAGAAAAAAACACAAAATATAAATATGTTTATGTGTTAAAAAAAATTATGAGAGAATATGCTTAAAAAATGCCTCAAGCTGCGCTATGTTTACATTTCTATATGGTATAAATACATGCAAATGCCTAGTATACACATGTATGTATGTAAGTAGTGTCTTCAACTTCCGCCGACTAGTTACTTTTAGCTACAAAATTTATCTTCATTTGCTTTGTACGCCAGTCAGGCTGGCTGCCTAGCATAATATGTTAAGGAAAATGTATAAGAAAAAAAAGAAAAACATTTTATATTTACATCCATAAGTACCGCATACATACGTGCATACATAATTTTTATATTATTTAAAAATAAAATACTTTTGTGCTCAATCACGCATTATGCTGCCTTGCGTAGATAAAAAGAAAAGTTTGATAAATTAAAATGCGAAAGTTGGCAGCTTGAAATTACTATTTTTTTTCTTTTTTTTTAATAAAAAAGAAGTTCATCAAGGAGTTGAGTTGAGTTGTGTTGCTTCGACTGCTGGTCATTACCAGCGCACTTAGGCCACTAGACCTATTATTATACATCTATAAGGCTTCTGTCTTCACCTTCTCAAATGATAAGCAACGAGAATTCCGTTTTTTTTCTGAGGGTAGCTCGGTGGCAAGACAGTCGAAGAAGAGTTTCCTGAGGAACTTGTTCCGGGCAGATGTTAAGTCTGTTACGTGTAACCGCATTAAACAGTGACCTGTTATTATGCTTGTCATTATGTTAATGGAGCTCCGTTCCAGAACCTTAAGATGTTCTGATTTTTTCGAGTCTAATTTTGGTCATATTTCATGTGATCTCATTCACCCATCTATAGTTTGCTTCTTTGACAAAGGTCAGTTTTTGCATATAATTTGCCGTGAACAAAGATAAAACCTACATTGTGTGCATGTTTTGTTGTTGATAGAAGAGCTCTCTCTGTCGCCAGTTCATCTGCCATGTAATTACTTGGGATGCCACTGTGTCCGCGTACCCAGTCCACCGCAGTTTTGTACTTAGTCGAGAGTTTCTTCAGTTTGCTATGACATTTTTTAGCCACCTTTGAAGTGATGCAACAGCATTAAAGAGATCTGATGTGAGCATAACTGTTGGCATAAATCATAACCGATTGTTCTTCTGCTAGAGATTTGGGCAGCCACTCGCCGGCTTCTGTGATTGCAAAGAGTTCTGCTTAGAAGGCAGTGCAGTGGTGGTCCAGTAGTCCCATGCTCATATTTCTTGAGAGTATTGAAGAGTTAATTCCACAGCCCACTTTTTCATTGAGCTTTGAGTCGTCTGTAAAGATTTCAATGGATCTCCGATCAAGAGCGTTGGTGTTTTCCCACTATTTTCTGTTTGGGATTGTGGTGGAGAAAAAAATTGCAGATGCATTACTGGAGGTGGAGTAGCTCAGCGTCTTTAAGAAGTTAGGCGTAGTCAAAATTTTTACAAAATGTTTTCTCACATTTTCTTAAAACTTTAAATCTGCATACTTTTGAGTCCGGCGAACTTTTTTAGGTTATTCAAAAGTAATAAAGGGTTCTTGGGCATTCAAAAATATTTATGTAAGTTTTTGAACTTATTTTTCTCTAATTATGATTCTTGAACGGCTGATCGCAAATTGGGTTTTAATAAAATTTATACTCAGTGGATGGGCCATGGGACGTCTGCCTATCTTCTACAAGAGTATATGTACAACCATGTATGCTAGGGTATGCAAATGATATTGATATCAGAGAGTTTAAAAACCTTGAATTTCAACGTAGAATCACTCCTGCCAACTTCCGTCCTACCAAATGGTGCAGAAGCCCAAACGATGTCGACATTCGTTGATTTCATGCTACAGTCGAGTCTTTATATCGGAACGACCAATATTTTTATGCGACCAAGGACTATCACTCTTGGAACATTCCCCAAAAACTGCTTTGGGGAATATTTTTGCGGCTGAATGAATAAAAGCGCGCCATCTTTGAAAGTATCTCTAAAGTGAAAGATACTATTTATTAACTAGAATCCAACTGGTTTGCAGTTTTGTACTAAATAGTTCCTCTTCCAACCATTTCCCACGATAGCAACTGGTATTTGTAACACGGCGATGTCATACGAGCTGACAATTGTCCGATTTTCCATCAGATTTGAACTAGTTGTATACCAGTTCATTAAGTTATGTTGAATTTCTACTACACCAAAAAGAAAAATAAGTAAATAGAAATAAAAATGAGTTTGCCTGCTGTGGAAATCGAACAAGGAACTTCACGCACTTCTGTCATAACCTCTAACCACCCGGCTATCGTGACAGTGCGCATTTCATCAGAGCAGAGAAAAAAATTCAGCCATGGCGTACCGATATAACAACAACAAACGATGGCGGACTGGTAGCTGGTGAACTGCTTTACAAATAACCAACTGGTATGATTTCATCTTCAAAAAACTAGTATCTAACTAGAATTTTAGCATACTAGTTGCCTTTTCCATGCACTAGTCGCGGGTGGAAGCAGAGGAAAAGGAAGATCTCCACTCCACTCCTGATTTCACTTGAATGGTGGTGCCCACGCCAATGAAGAAGAAGAAGAGGAAGAAGACGAAGGAAAAAAAATCTTTGAAAACTTCAATAAATTTTAGCTTCATACACAACTAAAATGATAAAGAGATCTTAAAATATGTCAACTTAAATTCATCTTTTATGTCAAGTGATTTATTATTGTCTTGGATTAGTATGACATAACTCCTTGTTTAAGTACTCATTTTGAATTATAAAAACCATTAAGCACTATAATCTTACTAACACTTAACAAAGTAAGTAAATACATTATATATTTCATAGGAATCTGTGATAAAAAATTATCTCAAAGCACATTAGCAATTACACAAATAAGAATATTCATTAACAAACAAAAACAACAAAAAAAAAAACAAGATTGAAAAATTTTCCACATTACCACAATCCCCAAGGAGCCTTTAAATTTTTCATATTCCACGAAAGAACACAAATATGTATAAATGTATGTATTGTATGTATTGTATGTACTCCGCTCAGCAAATCGCATACTTTCAGCTAAATTTCTTTTTCCACTTTACATTCATTAAACGACTTTGACTTTTATTGCCTTTCCTAAAAGCAGTTTTCATCTTCTTTCATTCACCAAAAAAAACAACAAAAAAAAAACACGAAATAATAATAATAAATAAATGCGCATTGAGCTACTTACACAACGTAGGCAATACTTTTTCCTTTGCTTTTCCTGCCGAAGAAGTTTTTGGTATTTGTAATTTCATTATGTGTACTTAGTGCGTTTTTACATTATTTTGTTGGCGCTAAGAAAATTTTGTACTTAAAATATTTTTATTAATTATTTGTTGTTATTATTTGTATTTTTGTGAAGTGACTACACAAAAAAAAAAATGAGGAAGAAAATTAATAAGTAAGCATTTTAACAACCCCAAATTTAATTAGTTCACGCGAAATTTGTGTTTATATCTCAGGAAGAAGTACAATTATAGGAAATCACGCTAAAACAAAATAGGGAGTAAAAGTAAATGTTAATTGTTGGTTTTAATTGGTAAATGTGTAAATGTGTAACGAATAGAAATTCCTTTTTATGGTTATGGCTACACAGGTACATAGTAGACATAAAAATTTACAAATGCCCTTATATTTTTCTTAATATATTTAAGTTTTTAATTATTTTAGGATTTATTTAAATTTGCAACATCTTCTATCTCCTATACGAGTATATAGCTGCTGGCTTAGGCCGCTGATATTGACATCATTAGCCTCAACAACGGTAGCGTGAGTTCGTCAACAACAATATTTGCCTGGAAATCCAGCGGAGAATCGCTCTTGCCGCTACTTTGGGCTGAGTAGCCAATCGAAAATCGATGAACGAAGACCAAATTCTATAAGTCGCTTAACTTTCCCACACAGCAGTCGATGGAACGATGGGCCGTACGGAATATACGGCGATATTGCCATTGTATAGCAAATCAAAAGATAGCGACTACTCTGGCCAGGTGATGTGGTCTGGATGGACAAGAATATTCCAGCTTAGAAAGTTTTCCGTGCCGTACCCATCAGTGGAAGGGTATGCTGCTTCTCTAACGACGGTTTTTGTCACAACTGCAGACACTTAGCTGAGGAGAAATCGGTGGAACTTTACCTCTGCAGCTGCTCAGTTCTAAGTGCGGTCCAGTAAAGTTTACTCGGAAATTTCTTCTTCGATCGCCTTGTAGATCTTGCTTGTGTAGGCATCATTAATCTCCTGAAATTCACAAAACACATCAAGTAGTTTCATTAATTGGAAAGTTGAGAACTCCTTCACTGGACTCCTTCATTGGACCAATAGGCCTAAATGCATTTGCTCAGAGTTTCGTTGATTGAGCGATCTGTTTAAGGCCAGGCCAAACAAATTTTATTTATTTAAGTAGATAAGTAGACATATTGAATTACTAATTGAAATTTTTTAATGGCGGCTCTTAAAATTTCTGCTAAAACACGTCCTTTTTGTTGGTGAGTAACACGATAACTATAAAACCATCTGAAAGCAGAAAGCAAAAATCAAAAAGAAAGAATTTTCTATGGACGCAACTGCAATGAAATATTTTCCAAAAAAAAAAAAAAAAATGCGGAATTTTTAATTTCCAATTTTAATTGTTTATAAATTTTTTAAATAACAATGAATATTTTTTTGTGTAGCTCCGGCCATAGAGAGACATTTTAGGAGTAAAATGCTGTTTAGTTCATGATGATAAGTGCAATAGGTTCTAAATAGGAGGGTCGCTCAGTTAAGAAAACGTGGTTTCGAGAAAAATGCGATTAAAGTTCTGGAGCGATCGGATTTACCGCTTGGTGCGCTCCGTTCTGCCCTCTTCTTTACTTACTTTTTGGTTTTGCAGATCTTCGGAACTAATTCTATATTCTAAGAGTATTTTCTAGCAATTTACAGGTAAAAAAATTCTTTTTTTTTTAAACTTTTTTTAGAGAAGCCTGACCTTAACTAACTCTGTGATTAAACTAAATTTAAATTAAGCTATGCGAAATTTAATTGATTTAGGCGACTCAAAGCAAAATTAGTTTTTCTAATTGCGGTCACTTCTTGGTATGGGTGATCAAGCTCTCTGAGTATTTCTGTCAAAAAATAAAAGCTCCACATAAAAATCGGTCGGACGTTCGGAGGCAGCTTAGAAAAACTTGTGGTTCAATTTGTTGGAAAGGACCGAGACGTATACCACAAATTGAATAAGACCTTGTCCGAACATTGTTTTAGAGATAATAAAGCCCTAAACGTAAATATAGTAAAAATATAAATACCTATATAGCGATATTCTAGAAATTGATTTTATTTTTTCCCTGTATTTTCTTTTCCTTTCTAATAGCTTAGTAAATTTATATGACAAGAATCCAGAAAGGTTCATAAACGATTAAATCCACTACCAGGCATCGGAAAAGACAATGTAAATTTGTTTTGACATTTAAAGATTTAAAAAATATTCTTCACATATATTTTGATTAAAATTAGTAGATTCTTTTTTAAGGTAAGATGTTAGAATGGAAAAGATGAAACGCGGTTAATGTCAGATAGCTATGAAGACGACTGCGAAGGGAGAATTAAACTGCCTTTAGATTAAAGCTCGTATATTTTGAACATTAACAACAGCTGTGAAATCTAATAAGTATTACGGAGAAAGCTTTTTCTCTCTCACCATATGTGGTGAAAAGCATTTTTGAGAGCTGATTTTAAGCTATTGTTACTTGGTATTTCATACAAATTAAAAAAAAAAAAACATTAATACCTAAAATTATTGATAAACGGACAACTATAATATAGGTAGACCTCATATACCCCGATCTGTTCAGATATGAGTCTATGGTAGCATAAAATCCGGTTTTCTGCACAAAAATAAAAAAATAAAAATTAGCAGCGAAAATCGTGGAAATCGCAAAACTTTATAATAAAGCCCCTTCCAAATAAGTTTTCAGATTCGATAATCAATATGCTTAAATAATATACCATAAATTTGATAAGGTTATGAAAGTTATAAAGACCTCAGCATGGCCAAAGGGAGCACTTCTTTATTTTTTCTTGTTTTTTTTTGTTTGTTTACTGTTCACCACAGAATATACACAATACTGCCACTTAATCATTTGCCTCAAATACAAAATTGCTGCTAACCTTAAGTTCTCACCTCAATAATCACCATTTACTTGGTTAGACAAAGATTCGTTTCGTAAATTTTATGTACCACAAAATACACCGCAAAACTCGACCAAACTGGGGACACACTTTGAAATCAGTTGCAATCATCATAATCATCATCAGCATCACTAAGAAAAACCAAACAGGTGAAGCAAGAGTGAGCAAGTGAGTTCAAAGGAACACTTCAGTACACATTACTGTTAGCACTTTAAAGTGTGTATATACACATACATATATGTATGTGTACATTTGTAATACGAGTAAATACCCTGCAGGGAAAAATATTAGTTGTTAACTAGTATCTGAATGGTTTACATTTTTGCACGAACTAGTTCATCTTTCATCTATTTCCCATGTAAGCAACTTGTATTTTTAACACGACAATATCCTATGAATGAATGTCTATTGTTCGACTATGCGTTAGCTTTGTACTAGTTTTATACTAGTTAAAAATGGTATGTTGAATTTCTACTTCACCATAAATGTGTAAAATAAAATATTCTTCTTCTTTATTGGCGTTGGCACCGCTTACGCGATTATAGCCGAAGCAATTACAGCGCGCCATTCATCTTTTCTTTTCGCTGTTTGGCGCCAGTTGGAAATGCCAAGTGCACCCAGGTCACTCTCTACTTGATCTTTCCAACGGAGTGGAGGTCTTCCTCTTCCTCTGCTTCCACCAGCGGGTACTGCATCAAATATTTTCAAAGCTGGAGTGTTTTCATCCATTCGGACGACATGGCCTAGCCAGCGTAGCCGCTGTCTCTTCATTCGCTGAACTATGTCAATATCGTCGTATAGCTCGTACAGCTCATCGTTCCATCGTCTGCGGTATTCGCCGTTGCTAATGCGCAAAGGACCATAAATCGTTCGCAGAACTTTCCTCTCGAAGACTCCTAGAGCCGACTCATCAGATATTGATAACGTCCACGCTTCTGCGCCATATAGTAGGATCGGTATAATGAGCGACTTGTAGAGCTTGGTTTTCGTTCGTCGAGAGAGGACTTTACTTTTCAATTGCCTACTCAGCCCAAAGTAGCACCTGTTGGCAAGAGTGATTCTGCGTTGGATTTCAAGGCTGACATTGTTGTTGGTATTAATGCTGGTTCCTAGATAGACGAAATTATCTACGACCTCGAAGTTATGACTGTCAACAGTGACGTGGGAGCCTAGTCGCGAATGCGATGACTGTTTGTTTGATGACAGGAGATATTTCGTCTTGCCCTCATTCACTACCAGACCCATTCGTTTCGCTTCTTTATCAAGTCTGGAGAAAGCAGAACTCACGGCGCGGTTGTTGAGGCCAATAATGTCGATATCATCGGCGTACGCCAGCAGCTGTACACTCTTATAGAAGATTGTACCTTCTCTATTTAGTTCTGCAGCTCGTATTATTTTCTCCAGCATTAAATTAAAAAAGTCACACGATAAGGAATCACCCTGTCTGAAACCTCGTTTGGTATCGAACGGCTCGGAGAGGTCCTTCCCGATCCTGACGGAGCTTTTAGTGTTGCTTAACGTCAGTTTACTTAGCCGTATAAGTTTTGCGGGGATTCCAAATTCAGACATAGCGGCATAAAGGCAGCTCCTATTCGTGCTGTCGAAGGCGGCTTTAAAATCGACGAAAAGGTGGTGGGTGTCGATTCTCTTTTCACGGGTCTTTTCCAAGATTTGGCGTATGGTGAATATCTGGTCAATGGTTGACTTACCAGGTCTAAAGCCACACTGATAAGGTCCAATCAGTTTGTTGACGGTGGGCTTTAGTCTTTCACACAATACGCTTGATAAGACCTTATATGCGATATTAAGAAGGCTTATTCCACGATAATTGGCGCAGACTGTGGGATCGCCTTTCTTGTGGATCGGGCAGAGCACACTTAAATTCCAATCGTCGGGCATGCTTTCATCCGACCATATTTTACAAAGGAGCTGATGCATGCACCTGATCAGCTCTTCGCCGCCGTGTTTGAATAGCTCGGCCGGTAATCCATCGGCCCCTGCCGCTTTGTTGTTTTTTAAGCGGACGATTGCTATTCGCACTTCTTCATAGTCGGGTAACGGAACAACTTTCCCATCGTCATCAATTGGAGTTTCGGGTTCACCATCTCCGCGTGTTTCCTGTTCACTGCCATTCAGCAGGCTGGAGAAGTGCTCCCTCCATAAATCGAGTATACTCTGGGCATCTGTCACTAGCTCACCTCCCTGGGTCCTACAAGAGTTCGCTCCGGTCTTGAAACCTTCTGTAAGTCGCCGTATCTTTTCATAGAATTTTCGAGCGTTACCCTTGTCGGCCAGCTTCTCAAGCTCCTCGTACTCGCGCATCTCGGCCTCTTTCTTTTTTTCTCTGCAGACGCGCCTTGCTTCCCTCTTCAGTTTTCGGTATCTATCCCACCCCGCACGTGTTGTGGTTGATCGCAAAGTTGCGAGGTAGGCAGTCTGTTTTCTCTCCACTGCGGCACGGCAATCCTCATCGTACCAGGTGTTTTTGCGACCTTTCCGAAATCCGATGGTTTCGTTTGCAGCTGTACGCAGGGAGTTTGCAATGCCGTCCCACAGTTCCCTTATACCGGGTTGCTGATGAGTGCTCTCAGAGAGCAGGTGTGCAAGTCGAGTAGAAAATCGCTCGGCAGTCTGTTGTGATTGCAGCTTTTCAACGTCGAACCTTCCTTGTGTTTGTTGATGGACGTTCTTCGATACACAGAGGCGCGTGCGTATCTTCGCTGCGACAAGATAGTGATCCGAGTCAATGTTGGGACCTCGGAACGTACGCACATCTAAAACACTGGATACATGTCTTCCGTCTATCACAACATGATCGATCTGGTTGGAAGTTTTCCGATCTGGAGACAGCCAAGTAGCTTGGTGAATTTTTTTGTGCTGGAATCTAGTGCTACAGACAACCATATTTCGGGCCCCGGCGAAGTCGATCAGCCTCAGACCATTTGGAGATGTTTCGTCGTGGAGACTGAAGTTTCCGACAGTCGTACCAAAGATACCTTCTTTGCCCACCCTAGCGTTGAAGTCGCCAAGCACAATTTTGACGTCGTGTCGGGGGCAGCGCTCATAAGTGTGTTCGAGGCGCTCGTAAAAGGCATCTTTGGTCAAGTCATCCTTCTCTTCCGTCGGGGCGTGGGCACAAATTAGGGTGGTGTTGAAAAATTTTGTCTTGATGCGAATTGTGGCTAGACGTTCATCCACCGGAGTGAATGCCAGTACTCTGCGACGGAGTCTCTCTCCCACCACGAATCCGACACCAAATTTGCGCTCCTTTATGTGGCCGCTGTAGTAAATCTCACAAGGACCCACCTTCTTCCGTCCTTGTCCCGTCCATCGCAATTCTTGGACGGCAGTGATGTCAGCCTTTAACTTTATGAGGACATCAACCAGCTGGGCAGCGGCACCTTCCCAATTAAGGGACCGGACATTCCAGGTGCATGCCCTAAAATCGTAATCCTTAAAACATTTGCGGGGGTCGTCATCAAAAGGGGGGTCTCTCATCCGAGGCTTATGTTGCTTTTTCATTGGGTTGTTTTTTCATGTGGTGGGTTCCAAACCCTACGCACAACCGCATGGGATTCGCCTTCTCACTTTAGCTCGCCTCCAAACGGATGTTCGTTGGCTACCCAGGGGATACGTGGTCTAAGACCGGACGTCGTGAGCTGCTTGAACCATATGCACAAGAATCGTTTCTGGCCACTCCCAGGTGAATGGCAGTCAAAAACTTTTCTCACTTGCGTGAACTTCTACACATGGCCCCATCCCCAAAAATAAAATATAATATATATAAAAATGAGTCTGATTCTAGTAAGCTTCGAACCATGAACCTCATGTTCGACAGTCAAGAGCTTCTAACTCTAACTGTCAGGTTATTCTTTTGATATATAGAATTACGCGAACTCAGCCGTGGTGTACTAAAAATGGCGTCGTGGTAAAAATTTCTACTTCATCAAATATTTTATATATTATAGTAGAATTTCTGCTGGACTTTGTCTACATGGAATTTGTGATCTCTAAGGCGGTATCATATTTGCTACTCACCTTGTCTTGGAACAGAAGCTTGTAACTGTCCTCAATGACATTTTGTTTCGAATAGATTGGACGCCGACCCACATCCCGTAAGACAAATTTTTCCCAATGCTAATTTGGGCTCAAAATTATTACTACTGTTACCCTTTTTTCCTCTAGTCCGCTTCCTGGAAAATTCTTATCTATCGGGTACACGTATGTCATACGCAGAACACATCCCCCAAGTTTCTGGTCAGTAGTTTAGACTGTGGGCTGATGCGTCAGTCATTCAGGTCAAAGACTTTAATGTAAATATTTAGATAAAAGAAAAGTAAAATGAGTTTCCTTACAGCAAAACTCGAACCGGGAACTACATGGGCTACAGTGTTAATCTCAAAGCATTCGGCGACGGTGATTCGATTAACGTCATTTTGCGTTCCCCAAATGAGCGGAGCTCAGTCGTGACATGCTAGAAACAACAAAAACAATACACGATGGTGGAAAATATTATTACAACTGTTATAATTTTATCTTAAAAATACTAGTATTTAACTAGAACATTTTCACACCAGTCTATCCTCTCACTGCGGGGTATGTCTGCATTATATATAATATATTTTTTGTTTAATATATATATATATAGGTATGTACATCTGAGTGTGCTCATGACATACAGTTGAGCTGACATTCTACATTTGGAGAGCAACTAAAACTGCCAATTTAAATGGACTACAGATAAGTTAAAATCGGTAAGCCCATACTGGTCAAATTAAAAAGGCAAAAGGGAGTGCTTACAAAAAGGGAAAAATACATAAATTTTTTGCAAATATACAAGCAGTACGATACAAGCAAGCATCAGTTAGCAAGGAGATGAAGTGAAATTTGCCTTTGCCAACGAGTTACATTTCATTTGTTAAGCAGAATTTTTCTTTTTTCTCTTGCATACACGTATATCACTTCAATATCTATGCTTTGCCCGGAACGTTAGTTATTAAGGCAGGCATTTGTAAAGTGCTCAAATAAGAAAAAGGACACGAATGTAGTAAAACAGTTGTTTTTTTTTGTTTTTATTTACTTTTTTTAGGCTTTTCGTGGAAGAGATATTTTTGGTTGGTAGTGATTTTCCAGGGAAATTAGTTTGAGTTTGGCGTAAAGTTAAAGCAGCTGACATGTATGTATGTGTGCATGTAGATACTCGTATATACATGATAGGAAGTTTTTCAGATTTTTATTTGCACCTTTTGCTGAATGTCACTTTTGCTCTGTCCGTCTATCCGTATTGCTCGGACATCCTTGTCCGTTCGGTTTTGTCGGTTTGCCTTTGCTTTGACTTTTAAATTGTGCAATTTATTCTATTTGTTTTGTTCAACTGATTTGAAGGGATTGATTGTACATATTATATACATATATATAGTATATATAATGTATATATTTCTAATTTTATATTTCTCTTTGCTCGTTTGTCTCTGTGTGCTCCTACCGTTGCGCCTTCTCTACCTCAGCTGTCATTGGCACTTTTTCTTTTGCTGCTCTGCTGCACAATGGTTCTTCGCTCGCTTCGATTTTTCTTTACTATTTGTCCTTTTTGAAAACCGTTTTTAGTGTATTTCTTTTGGTAGCTTATTCATTTTTTTTTTTGCTTGTTAAAAAGGGTCAAAAAGCGTGCGCTGCTGGTTTTTTTCCATTTCTTTGCTTAACCGTTAAAGTTAAGCATATAAAATGCAGAGAACAGAGACTGCTACATGATTTTTAACTTAGCATTTTTAACTTTACTTATAATTATGTTTGTATGTGTATAATATTTCTTCTATTGTAAAAGGCAAAAAATTAAAAATGATTTTTTTTCTGTGGCCGGAAAAAAGGATTAAAATGGATTACACCATAATTAGAAATTTTGTACGCTTTGTATCGTTTACTCTGACCGCATTGTTTTGTGCTATCGGTGCAATCGTTCATAATGAGATTATCTGTTTTTTGGTATACGTACTTTCATGCTTCATTCTGGAGAAAGACACTTTACTTTCCTTAAAAAAAAGAAAAGAAAAAATTGTTAGCTCTATGTTTAGCAGCAGCTACTCTACACTATACGCTTTCATAAACAAATCCGATCAGCTATTCAAGTTAAGAATGTCAAACTCCATCTGAAAATATATGTAACATATTTTTTTTTTACAGTTTCTGATTTTTACTATTTTCTCTCTTAATTTTTATATCCAAAAAAAGGCAATTAATTGCAGCGAAGACTTCGGTTACGAGTTTCAGCTCGTACAACGTGAGTAAGCGCGTAAATTAACATTAAAATTAAATTAAGCATTTAAATATTTTCGCAAAAAAAATTTCATTTTTTTGTCTTTTTCGCAATGTCTCTTTTGTGCTTTACTAATTTAACTTTTCCTCCTATAATAAGCTCATTTCGAATTTTTGTGGTTATTTTTTTTTGGTTTTTATAGCAAATTACAATTAATTTGTATTTGATTATTTTGGAATTTTCATTGACTTAAATAAATTTTTTACATTCCTTGCTTGTTTTAATTTAATTTTATTCCTCTAAATAATTGATTTTCGATGCTGTAATTTACGTTACATACAAATTTATTGCTTTTTTGCGTTAAGAAAAAATATTAATATAAAATTTGCATTGCATAGTCAACAATATCGGCTTTTATAAAAAAGTAAACCATTATTTTCACATCAAAATGAAAGCTTTATTTACCTTAGTTAGGCCAATGCTCCATCAGATAAATCACTCGACATAGACAAGAACAGATGTTAATCACTTGGTGCGTGGTCCGCACTATAAGGATGTATAACCAAGCTCCCGAAGCTTCTGTCGCGTCACCATCGATGTGTGTGGTCTGGCGTTGTCCTGATGAAACACAGTTCCTCTCCAGTTGGTCAAAGAGGAGTGCTTCTGGACGATTTCGTCCTTCTAAGGATCCTACTTCTAACAGTGTAGGTCTGGACTTGGAGGTTGGACGCAGTAAAGCAGCTTATAGTGTATAAATCCTGGCCTGGTGATCATTTCTGCCGGCTTACTGCACTTCGACCACGGCTGTTATCACTTGCCGTTGCTGTAAGTAATCCATTTTTAGTCACCTTCACCATTCGCCACAGTGGGTCAATTTAGTTACGGTTCAGAAGCGATTCACAGATGGAATTCGGTAAGCTCCTTTGTGTATGCAGCCATTTTTAAGGGGTTAAAAACTAATCTTTTGTGTAATTCTTAGTTTCGCGGCAGTCGAAAGAGTGCTTGCGAGCTGGTAAGTATCGACAATTTCTATTATTCTCGACAATTGGCTTTTTACACGGGAACACCGGAGGATCTTTTAAATCAAAATTACCGGAATAAAATCAACGTAACGAAAATCTTGCATGATTGACTATTGCAATAGCAGAACAGTGTTTGTGTTCAGTAGCTTGACTTGCCTTTTCGTCTTTCTTGAAGAAAAAATTCCGCTCAGATACACTTCTCCGTATCTGTTAGGGTACAAAAGTTCATATTTCTAACGCCATCTAGCGTAATCCAATCACATTTATAGAACACGATATACATATCACTTAAGCCACCTATTGCAAAAATAATGGATTCCTCAGCTGGTATGACTACTCAGCACTACTCCCTATATGAAAGTTATCAGGTGAAGCGAATCGGTATGGTAGTGAATGAGGCCAAGATGAAAGATTAGGTGAAGTAAGAAGTTCGTTTTTTTTTTTAGCAAATGGTTCCAAACGGTTTTCTGTCTTATCTTTAGTTCCTCAGCAATTAAATAAGGGGCTTTGGCTGCTTTTTCGCCTTGATCGTAGAAAAATTGTAAAATGCAGCGAATTTTCTCTTTGCTGGTGTCCATATTTGACGAGCGCTCACAACGTACTGAGTCAATAAATCGAAAAACTGTCAAAGACAAACTTTTAGCGCGAATAAACTCATTTTCAGCGCCGTATAGTATGACATGATGCGACACGTAACACTAGTACTATGAACAATAACGCCATCTCTTAGATAAAAACCGAACGAAATTTTTACTTTACCAAATATCTCCTGATATCACATTAACAGTCATCGCATTCGCGATTTGGCTCCCAGGTCACTATTGATAGACATAATTTTGAGATTGCAGAAAATCCTCTATTTCGTCATTTGAAATGAATATTTTGCGTGGGTTCACTAAAGTAATACTCTAGTGCCGAATTCGGACTTATAACTCTCACGTACAATAGTTCTTGTTTTTGTATAAGAAATTTTGACCAAAATATTATTTCCAAACCTTCAAACCTCGAACGAAATTAGAAAAATATACATTTTTCTAGCCGATTTGCAACCGCATTGGTTTTTAAAGGGTTTTCCAATGAGAGTTGTTATTTTGAATTATTTTTTGTCACATTTCAAGCTGTAATTTTTAGATATTTGACAACTTAAAACTATGCCAGTATAAAAAATGAAACAATACACGCTTCAACAACGCAATAAAATTATTAAAATTCACTAAAAAAAAATGGGGAAAACCGGGCAGAGACAGTTTGTGAAACAAAAATATTTTTTCGTGCATCGTGAAGCACCTTGTCGTACCGCCATACAGAAATTGTTAGAAAAAATGGAGCTGTTGGGACATGTTAGTGATGTGAGGAATAAAATTCGTGCACGTCGATCAAGAGCAACTGAGAGGAGAAATATTGCAGAAAACCCAGGTTTATCCGTTTCTTGTTGTTCTTTGAAATTGGGCATTAATGGTATTGATCTGCACAACGTTTACTCTTAACAGGATGGTGCTACGTACCACAAAAACGACGAAAACATCGATCTTTTAAGGGAAATGTTTCATTGAATATCAAGATTACAACTCGTGTTGGAAAACCCTGTATAAAAATTTGGCTAAAAAATATTTTTTCAAAGCATGAAATCTTGAATGCAACAAAACATATTTTTTCTGTGTGTTCACAACTACATTGGCTTTTATTATTCACTCTCTGCTGCCGTTTTCGATAGTGGACACTTTACCTTTTATTCAACACCAGATATTGTTCAAAGCTTTATCAGGAAAATAAGCTTATTTGTTACGTAAGCCCAATATCAGTCGATTTGTTGATATTCTCGGAAGCGAATTTTTCACTTTATAAACATGTATATATATATACGAGTATATAACAGTAAAAGAAAAACAAATTGCATAAAAAGCAATAAATATACAAAGGTGCGCTGACTTTAAAATATTAAAATTAAAAAAAAAATCCCAATCAATTTATGCACTCACCGACACAGTTAGCGTTTTTATATGGCTTTGTGTGTGGGTGTTTTTTCAGTTTTTCGGGCAATTCAGTTTTGCACAGAATTTTTATGCATCCAAGCGTGAAAATATTTAAAATATTAAATAGATCAATTGCTTTTTTACCTTCCAACTTTAATTTTTAGTGACTGTGTGTGAATGTGTGTGAATGCATGTGTGTGTGTATGTGCATGCTCTTGGCTGTGTTGTTGGCACATAAAACAGTTATATAAAACATAAAGCAACGGAAAATGTAATAAAATGTCGCGGGCTTGTGTTGCGGTTGTTGTTGTTGTTGTTGGTGTTTTTGTGTACAGGTTCGTTGGTCAGTTGGCTTTTTTTGGTCGGCGGGCGCTTAAATTGGGCGACAATTGGCGGCAGAAGTGTGTCGTTGTGGTTATCATTTATTTCATTCGGCTTTGCTATTATTTTTTTTTTTACGATCACATAACAGCAGCGACGGAATAAATAATAAGTTTGGATTGCGTTTGCAGCTGGTGAAAATCGGAAAATGTTTTGCAGGAAAATTTGTGTACCAATTGTGTGGGTAGCGAAACAGTGGGAAATTTAGTATGAGTAATAGGAAAATATTTTAAAGATTGTGAGTAAAGGAACAAATATAAAAAATAAAAAAAAAAATTACTGAAAGAAATTAACATAACCTTAAAATTTGTTTACTTTTGGGAGTGATGATTTTTACTCTAAAAACATAACAGTCCTAATATGGAGCAAAAAGCCTGACTTTAATTAAAAAAAAACTATTTTCAAGAAGTTTGGAAGCATTTTGTCTTGTTGTAGAATAATTTATTTAGCTTGTCTTATGCAGAGTTGCCAATTATTTCTAATTAAATAATTTAAAAATTAAATAAAATTTTCATACATACATGGTATATAAATATAAGTAAAATGAATTATTTAAAAGTCAAATAGTTTATTGGCTATAGAAAGTGGTAAAAAGATCCATACTATTTTAAGGAGGCACGGTTTGATGACCGGCACTAGACAAAGCTTCGTACAGCTGTAGCTGGACAAAGTTCAACGAATTGCCTCCATACTCATTACAAGAGTGGTGCCCTAAATCCCTACGAAACCACTTGAAATTCTCCTTAATTTTCCCCTGACAAAGCTGTATAAGAAATCACGGACTAGCTGCAATGCCTTAAAGCTAAATGTGATTCAGCCCTGGAGGAACCACACAGACCACGGGTACACCCGAATAAGGAATTCTGCACCATTTTCGGAAGAGGTGGACAAGCCACTGCTGTTTCTTGTTTTGACAACGTTTTCTCAACAAATATCCCAAGAAGAAAGAATGGGAAAACGCGAAAATTCTGAGTCAATAATACGTATCCATCTTCATTGACGGTTTCAAACTAGATGACAGGGTGGGCTATAGCGTTCACTCGGAACCTTTTACAATCGACATGAGCAAGAGGCCATTGCAGCGCCTTTTAAGCTAAACTAATAGCAATAATGGTAGCCGCGTCATGGTAATTTAATTCTAATACAGTATCTCAGCCTATCATAATCTATGCAAATAGCCAAGCTGCTATTGAATATCTTATTTTTAATCACTCCACCTTAGGAGTGGCAATAAGAGGTATGGTCATTTTAGGTAAACATATGGCTGTGTACAAAACGACCGTGGTTTGGATCCCCGAACTTAGTATTATTGCCGAAAATTGCAAATTAGAAGAGCTAGCAAGAAAGGGTGCAATCTTGACCACAGTAAACTCTGTACACGACGTGGGCATACCTCTTTTCTCGGCAAAATACCTGCTAAAATCCGCGTTCACCAGCAGGGCCAATAGAAGTTGGCAAGGTGTAACGTCACGCAATGGACCAGGTTGAGTGAATTCTTTAACGACTAATGACTTCTGTACCGGCTGTGGAGGCATTGACGAGAAGGAGACAGTGGAGTACTACCACTGCCACCACCCCGCACTAGGTAAATTTTACTTAGACTGCTTTGCAGATATATTGTCAGCAAGTGCCAATTTGTTTCATTAAACAAACCAAGTGGTCTGAGCATCTGGAAAGGTGATTGGAATCTTTCTATAGACCCACATAGCTATCATAATAGGTCAGCAGGCTAAAGTACGTTTTGATCATGGGACCACGTACTTGAGAAACCTTACAGAAAACCATTATAAAATCAAACTCCATTTGAAGGTATTCTTTACACAGGGTTGCCAGCTATCTATTGATGGTATGGGGAATTTAATTGAGGTCGTAGATCACTTCAAGACGAATTTCGTGAAGGTCGTCCAAAATCAGTTTTTGTTTTGGAACTATTGATTCTGTGCGTAAACTGATATTGCACGATTGTGATGTGACCTACCGGGAGATTGTGACAACTATAGGCAGTTGAACAGTTATCTGTAAAAAAAATATTCGTGTTGGTTTCCACACAATTTGTCAGTCGCTCAAAATAAGGCTCAAGTCGATTGGTTGAGAGAAATGTTAAAAAAATACAATAGTGGGGCTTCGAAATCAACAAAAGTGGTTCACTCACGAAGCACTTCTAAGCAAATGGTTTACTATTTTTTTTTGTTTTTTGTTTTGTTTTTGAAAAAGCTTTTATTATAGTTATCACTTAAACAACTTAAAACAGTCAATTAAGAGTAGTACCCAACCATTCGCTTGCCATTTGTCTATCAAGAAATCAGGAAAACCAACCGATAATGAACTATTCTTCACCATGACAATGCGAGCTCTGATGCATCGACAAAAACAATTGTATTCTTGAGCACATCGATTTGATGAGTTGTCCACCTGAATTGACACCGAATGACCTCCTTTTATTCCCTAACGTAAAACTAAACTGGAACCTCACGAGGCAGTTAATATTCTCAGAACGTATGTTTTGGTGTTACCTGGAGATACCTCAATCAGAGTGGCAAAAGTGGTTCGACAATTGATTCAAACACATGCAAAAGTGTAGAGAACTTAATGGAGAATATTTTCATAAATAATACAGCGATTTTTGATGAATAATATTTTTTTGTTCTCTAATCCTGAAATACAAAAGGCAACTCTGGTTTTTTAAAAAATTTATTCAATAAATTGTACGTTTTCTTTGGTTTTAAAATTATAATTGATGTTTTTAATATTTTTTTATTTTTTAAAATTATATTTAATTTATTTTTAAATCCTTCATATGAATAATTACCAAAGTTGATATTTTCTTTTTGCCAGAAAATTATTTATTACCTCCTACCTACTGTGCTGTAATTGGCGACTTACTTGCTTTCGTTTCGCCTATAATTCATTGCTGTGCACTGTGCAAACACTTGCCTATGACCCCAAGCTTTGCCGGGCGATAAGTATTTTATGCTTGTTATTGTTTTTTTTTTGTTTTTTTTTTTGTATTTATTGCAGTAAATTGGTGTTAAAGAAAAATGCCATTTATTATTTTTAGGTCGTCGTAATTCGCAACGTCAACGCGGCGGCCGACAGATAGCTAAGGATACACCCTCATGCACTACCACTACATGTAAAAGTATATAGATAAAATTTAATATTTATCTCAACAGGAAATAAATTTCTTTGTAAAAGAAAAAAATTAAATATTTTTTTTGTAGTATGAATTTATTTTTTACAAAAAAAAATGCAATGTTTTGACTACGTAGAATTCGTTAAATTGGCGGGCACACCTCAACGCCAATGTTACGGTACTGCACAGTCTTGTCGGCCTTGAGCGTTTTGGTGTGCTTTTTCCATTTATGCACCTTTCGAATTAAATTTTTTTCTTCAACTTCTTATTGTTGTGTATATTGCTTTTAGTATTATGTATATTTACTTGCTTTATCGAAAAATTGCAGCTCCCGTAAAGCGGGTTTTTGCGGCTTTCTCGCTAATAAAAGTTACATCCAATAACCGCCGATTACGGTGTGTATCCACTACTAAGCGTAACCGGCGATATTTAAGCGAAATTACATTTTAATACACTCAACTTGATGCTTAGCTTTAGCTGCTTACTACTTTTTTTTTAATTTATTTTCTGTTTTTCTTTTTTTATTCTTTATTTTTATATTATTTTCATTTATATTTCTTCATTTTTTTATATAGCATTTTCCAAATATTTAGCTTCATATTTTGTTTGCAGCTGATCGCCTTGACCGTCCAAAGCCTGCAGGGCATTTGTTATTTTGTTTGCTTTCTACGGTTATTTCGTTGGTTCGATTTTTATTACTTTTCTCTTCTTTGTTTTATTTCGTATATTTTTTATTGTGTATTGCTTGCTTTGGTTTATTAAAAATTCCAATGTTTTTTTATATAAATTCTAAATTCAGTGGTATTTAATTAATCTTCTTATTTCTTCTATTTTTTTTTCTTTTTTTTAATCTTTCGTTTTAAAGATTATGAGTTCGCAGTTAAATCGATAATAATTAGCGGTTTTTCACAATTTAGTTGCAGATACGTCTACAGTCCTTTCAAAAAATATGAAGTTTATCACATTTTTTGTAGCCAATTGACCATACTAGCATGTTGGGTCAAATTACAACTTTTTTAAGATGTGCTGTCAATATTGGAAAAGGTTTCAGTGGCTTTTTGCTTTGATTAAGAGGAAAACTACATTTCTTTCCGGGAAATAGACCAGAGCCTGACCTACTATTGGGTGTATGCATTAATTCGTGCGGTTTCCTAAAAGAGGGCTCTACTATTATTATTTCGCGTCGTGTTCATTTGTGGCTATATTTATTTCAAAGGTACTGTAATTTCGCGTCGTTTTCAGTAGATGTCATTTGTTTTAGCATGAACAACAATTTGTTTCATTGATTTGAAAATGTCGAAATTTGTACCAGATAAAGTGTTTTTGCGGGGAGTTATTCTTCATTTCCCCTGGTGAAGACAATGCTCTGTGTTTGG
Organism: Ceratitis rosa; assembly: GCA_037013455.1. Taxonomy (NCBI): domain Eukaryota; kingdom Metazoa; phylum Arthropoda; class Insecta; order Diptera; family Tephritidae; genus Ceratitis; species Ceratitis rosa. The sequence continues at coordinate 19,116,789 of JAWMAG010000005.1, forward strand.
TGGAACCAGTGTGGTGTGGTGTGCTACGAGTTGTTAAAACCTGGTGAAACGGTGAACACGGATCGCTACAGACAACAAATGATCAATTTGAATCATGCGTTGATCGAAAAACGGTCGGAATGGGCCCGAAGACATGGCAAACTTATCTTGCAACATGACAATGCGCTGTCTCATACCGCTAAACTGGTGAAAGACACATTAAAAACACTTAATTGGGAAATATTATCGCAGACACCGTACTCTCCAGACCTCGCCCCATCCGACTAACACCTTTTCGCATCGATGGGACACTCCCTTGCAGAGCAGTGCTTCCCTAATTTTGAAGAAGTCGAAAAATGGCTCGTCGAATGGTTTGCCTCGAAAGAGAAAATGAATGGTATCCACTATTTGGCGGAGAGATGGGCGAAATGTGTAGAAACCAATGATCAATACTTTGAATAAAAAATTTTGAGATTCCTCTGAAAATTAAGTGTTTTCTTTATCGAAAAATTTCAACTAACACCCCTGGTAGTAGATTTAAAGTTTTCCTGTCAGGAGTTATATGAAAAATGCTTTTTAGTATCTAAGGTGTGGAGAATATGGTGAAGTTTCAAGCAAAAACTTCACCAGAAACCTTTTAGTCAAGCTTCGATCCACTCGTGAATAGATTAATGAGCTTGACTTAAAATTAGAAAAATTTTTCAATTTACATCGTCCGAATTCAGTCTAGCATTTAGTGCCAAGGTTGTGTTTGTTTCCCATAGCTTTCTAATATTGGTAGACAGCTTAGTGTAGCTTTCATTAGTGACTATTACTAAACTAAATTTCAAGCGATGAACATACTTAAAGAAGTATTTATTAAGGTATATCTCTACCTCGGTGCGGAGACTTTAATATTTTTCGACAAACGTATTTACAATGAGAATATAAGGCTGTCAAGTTCAAGTGGTTTCCACGAATACTTCTTAGAGGAGAGTAGTAACAAATTAATAGGTGTTCTTTATTCTTCAAATCAAAATTTTTTTCATTGATGATCTAACTTATTTTGTAACACAAGCTCAGCGGCTACCTGAAATATTACTTCCATAGACTAGCTACAGTAGCAAATATCTACTTAGTTAGGAACCGAAATCAAGGTGAGTTTTAACACACGGCCGGTGAGGCCACATTGAACCATCCCATTATATGCTGGGTTGAAGTATGAAGAATTTTGAATAATAAGTATGAAACTGCACCTGCCTTTCTATTAAACCCACATCTTTATTCGTTCATACCTCGAGTGATGTCTCTTCCACTTCAGTCGCATGCGAATACAACATATAATATGTATCTACCGGAAGTAACTTAATTCTTTTTTATAACCAAAATAAGTTAATATTCTTTGATTAAAATTTCTAAAATAGGTATAAGCACTTTTGGTAGTTATAAAACGAAAAAAAAAAAATAGTGACTTTAATGAGCACTTCCTAATACCACTTAAACAATTTACGGTTATTAGTAAAACCCAGTAAAGGTATTCGCTCAGGTGTCAGCTTTCTCGCTAACTTCGAAGTTAGTTATAATAATGAAGGCAATAATGATGCCAAAAAAATGAGAAACTTTCACTATAAAAATTTAAAGTACTAAGTTCTCTGGTACGAGAATCCGTATAGTGTATTGCGTTGTGAACTATACGCTATGAAGTACTTAGACGAGTATGTATGTACAAATATATATATGAAGCGATTTTCGGCCGAGCTTCTCTGGCAATTTGTGCTGTGCATCTTGATGCTTTCCTCCAACAAATGGAGTTTATACTAAGCCGCCTCCGACCTGCTGATGGTTTTTTATAGGCAAAGTCCAGTAGTGACGATTGACATTCCCTGCAGAGGTCGACAGCAATTTGTTTAAATACTTTTGTTCGAACCATTATTCGAACGCTGGCCTTTCAAATGGCATCACGCATTGCTAACCACTCAACTAACGCGGCTATCATACATATGTACATTAAGAAAAATAACTTGCAATTTCCTAGAACTTCAAGGCATTTTAGTGCACTTTCAAGTACCGCAAAGTATGCGAGCGTATTTTGTTTATGTTTTTACGTTGGTACGTTGCTTAAAGTTTTGAATTTTGAATAACGGTATTCCTAACAAACTCAAAAAAAAAAAAAAAAAAAAAAATTGCCATCTAAAGGCAAGCAGAAGGTGGTAGTGTGGCGTTGTGTGAACTTTGAAGTTGTAAACAAGAAAAATCTCAAAGCACTTCGCTTCTTCGCTTGTAGTTTTTGTTGCCAAAGCAAATTTTTGTTTTTTTATCGTTTTTTAAAATTCTCTTTGGTGTACCTCTACTGTTTGCTTGCTGTTTGCTTCAAAGGAGTTTATGACTGCAGACAGGTAAATCAGTTGCTTTGACATGCAGTCGCCTGAACATTTAGTCAAGTTGTAAGAGAGTTGTTAGAATTGGTACCATAAAGACAGACAAATATGATATGTGACCAAATAATATTTGTTTGTAAAATATTTTATTTTTTTCAGAGAATATAATTTTTTTTATAAAATAAACTCCTTTGGCTAGCGTTTACGTGCTGGGAGCAAGAACACTATACCTCATTTATGCTGTATTTATTAAGCACTAAGGTAATACCTATAAGCTAAAAATATTTGGGATAAATTTTCCATATAAATTTCGTTCTTTAATTTTATAAATGTTGTTTTATATTTCCTTAAAATTTTAAAAAAATTTCCAACGAATTATTTTTTACAAGCTTTCACTTAGTACGTTTTAACCGCAATTTTTCCAAAGAATTATTTTTTTCTTATTTTTGTGCCCACGCGAGATTTAATTCATTTCGGTTTTGCTTTCATTCCATATAAAAATACAAATACTCTGTTATTCAAACAGTCACATGCCTTCAAAATAAATGATTTTTTCTCACAATCATTTAAATGCAAGTGATTTTCATCGAATTTAAACTAGTGAAAAAGTTTCGCAACAGTTTCGTTTTTTATGCTCGATTTAAAATTTATTATTATTTTTTGTTTTGAGCTCAGCGTTTCTCTTCAAATGAGATCCTTTTGTGTATAAAATGTTGAAACTTTTAAGCAAAAGTTGAAAAGGAGATATCAGAAAATTGCGCGCTTAAAAAAAATTTAAAGAAAATTATATAAAAATAAATTTGCTGAGATTGGGAATTCACAATGAATTTAATAATACAACTTCACTATTAAAACTTTAATCGTTTTATTTTTCAAAACTTTCTCAGTCTGAAATTCCGTTATAAATTTTTGCTTACAGAAATAGCAATGGGTTTCAAAAAAAAAAAAAAAAAAATTATGAAAAGTACATATATATACATTTGTACTTTGCCCAACATTAGCTGTGTCGGCAGCTTTCGAAAATATGTATAGGTACTTCATTTCTCTTTTTTTTACTCAAGTATCTAGGGGAAGTTTTCGCATAAATCAATGTAACAAATGTGTAATTAATCATTATTTTAACATGCTTTGCTCTGCATATATGTCAATTTGTTTTTGTCAAGAAAGGAGAAGCATTTGGTCTTGTGAAAGAAACTTATGTAAAATTTTTTTCAACGAGTTTTTGCTACACCTATGTATATATGTACACACATACGAGTATGTGTGTGTGTGAAACATAATACTTTCCACGCGAGTAAACATTTAATGCGAGTAGGTAAAATAGCATTATCTTTATTTCGGTTTCCGCTGAGAATCATTTAGTCAAGCTTCTACCGTTAAGCCACAGGAGTTCTATACTGATGGAAATGTGAAGCTACTCCAAAAATTTGCAAAAATCCGAGATGGTAATGGTCAATTTATAGTTGATTAGAACTTATTTTCAATTAAGAAAACTTTGCTGCAAAATTAAAAAAAAAAACAAAAAAAATGCAAAAACTTTTTTATGATAACAATAAAATTTTTGGATTATTAAGAAATAATCCTTGCTTCTTCCAGAGTCACTTTGTAATACAAAATTTCCTCGATTCATATAGAAATCAGAAAAGAAGTCCAAAATCAAAAATTATTGAGTAAAATTCTTAAAAATATTGAGTTGCTTAATAATACAATTTTTCAAGAAAAATTTCTATTTATTAATAACAAAAATGATAAGTTCTCATATTCAAAATTGTATTAAAAGACTTTTTACCTAAAGCTTACAATCGCTTTATTGGCATTGTTGTCATTTGATCCAAGTTCAATTACCGCTGAACTTTTGATTTGGATTTTTTCTTATCCTTTTTCATTGGCCTAGGCACCGCTTATACGATTATAGACGAATCAGAAATATCACACCATTCGTTAATTATTTTTGTCGTTTAGCGCCAGTTGGAAATACCAAGTGAAACCAGTTCGCTCTCCACCTGATCATCCCAATGGAATAGAGTCTTCCTAATCTTTTGCTTCTACCAGCGGATATGGCAAAGCAAACTTTCAAAGCTGGAGTATTTTTGTCCATCTAAACCACATGATCTAGCCAGCACACAGCCGCTGTTTCTTTATTCGCTGAACTATGTCAATGTTATCTTAAACCTCGTTCAGCTTATAATTTTATCGTCCACATATTTGCTGTTGCCAGTGCGCAATGGATTAAAGATTGTACGCAAAAATTTTCTCTCAAAGTTTATCACATCGTCAGAAACATCCTTTGGTAGCGAACGGCTCGGTGAGTTACCAGGTCTCAAGGCACTCGGACCGTAGTCCAATCAGTTTGCTAACGGTGGGCATTATTCTCGGTAGGTCCTTATATGTAATATTTTGGAGACTAATTCTACGATAATTGGCGCGGGGCACACCACAATACCTTTTTATGGATTTGTAAAGGCAACTCTAATACCAATAAAATGTAAGTGATGCGTACCCACTGTCAGTTCTCAGCCTATGTATTCGAATCGCTCAGCCTGTAAGCCATCGTCATCAGCCGCTTTGTTGTTCTTTAGGCATGTAAACGCTAATCGAACCTCATCAGAGTAGGAAACATTTGTTCCGTCATCATTGATTGGTTAATCGGCTTCGTCATTTCATAGTGTTGAATTTTCCCTGCCATTTATCAGACTAGAGGAGTGTTCCCTCTACATATATACTAAGTATACTCTGAATATGGTCACTTGAAACCTTTGGTTAGTCACCGCATTTGCTCGTAGAAATTTCGAGCTTCTCAAGCTCTTCATTCTCACGCGGCATCTTGGCCTCTTTCCTTTTTTGTCTTAAAAGATAGAAAATATCTTATTTTCGAAATGGATTGGGAAGAAGTGTAAAATGTCATTGAAAATACAAAGGCCAGAACATCACTTGGATTTATTTTCGGAAAATTGGAATTACTGTAAGTCATGAACAACATAAGAGGTTCAAACAGGACTCTTTCTTAATTAAGAAGCATTATCAAAGGAGGTGGAATCCAGAAATGATAGCAGATTGTTGTAGAGACTTAGAAAGTACCTACCAAATGCAACTAAGTTAAGCAATACAATTTCTTTACGTATAGATTTTTGTATAGCTTCTAAAAATAGATGTTTTTATGTCACAATATCTACATATTTGTATACCCTTCCTGTACATGCAATGGCCAATTAATTTTAGTTCGAATTATGAAAGCACTTGAAAGGAAACAGATAGTCCTACCAAAGTATATACCGATATGATCATAATGACGAATTGAGTTGATTTAGTCATCTCTATCTCTATACAAAACCTTATAAAACTTGCGAATAAAATAAATAAAAATATACCATACATACTTAGCGCTGAGCAGCACCTTTTAATGTAACCCTTTTTGGTTTACGAAAAACAACAAGCTCCACTGACCACTAGTTTCCTCTCAAGCAATGAGAGCTTAAATATATTAGCATAGAAATATGTATGTAGATATTTCAAGGGATTTCACTTAACGACCTAATGAGCAGCACGTTTAGCAAGCGCCGTTTGCCACAACTGCTTGCCCAGCCACAACAGACAATCGAGCAAGGCATGTTGTAGATAAGTGGCTCGCATATATTTTACCTTAAACACAGGCATAGCGGTGAGTGCAACATTTACTTATAAGTGCATGCACACACACACATAAACACGCTCACATAGTAATTTGTATGAATGTAGGTTGTTTGAAAGCACTTTGTGGTTAACACCAAAGCACATCCGGCCGAAAGCATGAGCGAAAGCTTAAAATGACCAAAATGACGTGAAATGCTCTTTAGCTAAACACTTAAAAGTGCACCGTTACACGTGCTAGGTGTCCAGTTAGCATGTAGTAGAAGTAAACATGTATACATACATACATCAGTACATATGTATGTACGTATATACGGCAGGTGGGCTTGTGCTATGGCAGGACGAGCAGCAATGCGTCATAGGGTTCGTTAAATTGCCAACACGTTTCAAATTAGTAGTTGTTGTTGTTGCTATATTTGTTGGTGTCGCAAGTTGGTTGGTTTTGTGCCTTTATTCCAACACGCACACGCTCTTATATACATACGTATATACCAGCAGATTTATAAACGGCATTTATTGTCGTCATAAACAATGTGGTCGGTTTTATTATTTTGCTTTTGTTTTTCTTCATCACTTTTTTGTGCGATTTTTTTTTTTTTTTTGATTTTCTTGCCTTTTTTTCCTCAAGTTATTATACCGTTTTGTCGTCCTCTGCTTACGTGCAATTGTTATTCAGCATGCCACTCGGAAGTTGTTGCGTTAAGCCGCCTGTCATGCCACACTTGGAGTATGTTGTTTTTGTTTTTGCATTACGGTGACATTTTCATTATTGTTGTGCTTTTGTTGGCCGCATAATAATTACTTACAACCTTGGCAGGCAAAATGCACTTAAGTGAATTAACATACTGAAGTTGAGGAAAATTAAAGTTGACTTGGAGTTTGTGGCTGGATTGGGAGGTTTGAAGGTTGGAGGTTTCGTGTGGCAACGTGTTAGCTTGCAGTCATATTTCCATATCAGCATAGTAGCCAATAATGTGTGGGCACATAAAAAAGCTGTAAATGTGCGATAAGATCTAATATAAATTACACAACTTCCGCTGGTAATGAAAATGTCGTAATCATTTCGTGTAGTCATTTGTGATTTCGCAGTTGTGATTTGGTTTGGTTTATCGAGAAAATTACTGAAAATTTTTATATTTCACTTTTTTGTTGTACTGGTCACTGGTGTACAGAGGTTTCAAGTGGCATTAAAAGATATAATCATATTTCTATTCAATTCAAGGGAGAGACAGAGAGGATGGGACCATATGCAGGAGCTCACGTAAGTTTTTAACAGCCTTTCAAGGGGAGTGACCAGAAAAAATTACCTTACATAAGACTCAAGCAGCTCCGTACTTCCGATTTTAGACAAACAGCCGTTTGAAGGAGAGTTAAAGTGAGAAGGTGACACCCTCCCTAATTGTGCGTGCGGTGAGACACATTATACATACCATTTACGAGGGGTGTGACCTAAGATAGCTTATTAACTTTTCGTTTCTGGAACAAACAACAATATTATGCCAACGGGAACTGGGAATTTTTCGCAATTGAATTAAATATTTTTCCAACAATAGGAGGGACCTACAGTTTATACTAAGCCACCTCCGAGCGGCTGATGCTTTTTTATAAGCAGCTTTATTTTATGTCAGAAATACACTCGGAGGGGCTGACATTACCTGCCGAGGGGCGACCGCAATTAGAAAATTTAACCTAATTTTTTATTTAATTTAATTTTCTATACATTTTTGGATGTTAGTACGACAACGGGGTATGAACCTGCGCTTTGCAAATATACTCGTATTCCAATGAAAAATCAAAGAATTCGTCGTATGAAAAACACCCCTTTTTGATGCCGATCTCTGCAAATAATTTAGGATTAGGATTTGAGAACTTGCACCTGGAATGTTCGGCTCCTTAATTCGGAAGGTGCTGCTGCCCAGCTGGTATTTTTGTCCTTTTTTCTTCCATATAATGTATTCTTTCACTCAACTATGACTAAAAGGAAAACTCTTCGTGCCTTAATAAATACATTTGAAGTAAACAGACTAATTACCGAATTGACAAATAACCTTGGGTCATAAGATTGGTAAAAGAAAAACGAACAAATGAATGATTTATTTACTAATTTGACAGCAAAAAGAAAAAAATGTGCTTCTAAAATATACTTTAATATAGTTAAGATTGATGTACATAAATAACAACCAATTTTCTTCACTTCAACGTACCTAACGTAGTTTGAGCTGACCAACTCACGAGACATTCTGCTCAAATGCTGAAGCATTTTTAGTATTTTTTTTACTTTTGTCTTTTTCTTGCTACCGTAATTAAGGAGAAATTACTTGCGATGAAAGTGAAAAGAAAAGAGTGAAACTATAGTATATATGTCAACCACATACATATATTTATAGTTAATTTTTTAATGACACAAAACAAACATGTATGCATGTATAGCTCTTCACAGTTGCAGTTGTTAATTATAATTGTAGTTGTAGATAAACAGCAGAAAAAATAAAGCTTCTCAATCTGACAGCTGCTTACGGTGCATATGAAGAACATAAGATACAAAAAAATATTGTTTTCTTGTATTTTTTTCCCAATGTCACCACGAGAAATAATAATAATAATATTAAATAAATAGGGTAAAATAAAAAAATAATTTAATAATAAATGAAATGAAATTTAAAAAAACATATAGAACAGTGAAATAAAATAAAATAAAAAATAATTAATTAAAATGGAAAAATAAAATTAGAAATAATATATGAGAAAAACAAAAAAAAATTAAAGATTTTTTTTTTTTAAGTCTAACATTAGACAAATCATCAGAGTGACCCAAATATGTTACACTATCACACATCTGGCTGCGGATTATTACACATAAATATGTCTAACATATACAATCAAATAAGTATGTCTTACGAAGTAAAATAACAAAAATTGAAATCAATTCCACAGGCTTCCAACTAAGCCCTCTTTAAAGGTAAAAAATAATTGAATAAAAATTTCCACAATCACCAAGGCAGACAAAGTTTTTTATGCGCCTTTGCTGCAATCTCAGTAGAAGCACTCAGTTCAAATAACTGTTTTGTGTATAAATGTGCTTTTGCCTTTGGCATATAATTATCCTTAATGACATTTTATGTTTTACATTTCTAATTGAACTTCTGAAGAAGCTGGTGGCTCCAAGAAAACACAGACTGATACTTGTGCAGAAAGTAAGTGCGGTGAAGGAGCTTAAAAGAGTTGGCTGCTTGTTTTCAAGCATTTTCGAAAAGTGGAATACTGTCACTAAGACAGCAGGTGAATGGTGCAAACTATGAAGAGGAAATACTCATAAGTTTCTTCATGTTGTTGTCTACTTCATGCATATGGGACTTGTGTGCATTTAAAAGTGCAATGACCTGAGCAAAGGTGTGTAGTTGAAAATAAAAAGCCGCAAGAAGGGCTTAATGAAATGAATACGAAATGTTAAAAATTAAATAAAATAAAATAAAATAAAAAAATAAAAATTAAAACAAAATCAAATACAATAAAACAAAACAAACCACGAAAAAAAAATAAAATAAAATAATAAAATATTAAATAAAATAAAATAAAATAAAATAAAATAAAATAAAATAAAATAAAATAAAATAAAATAAAATAAAATAAAATAAAATAAAATAAAATAAAATAAAATAAAATAAAATAAAATAAAATAAAATAAAATAAAATAAAATAAAATAAAATAAAATAAAATAAAATAAAATAAAATAAAATAAAATAAAATAAAATAAAATAAAATAAAATAAAATAAAATAAAATAAAATAAAATAAAATAAAATAAAATCAAATAAAATAAAATAAAATAAAATAAAATAAAATAAAATAAAATAAAATAAAATAAAATAAAATAAAATAAAATAAAATAAAATAAAATAAAATAAAATAAAATAAAATAAAATAAAATAAAATAAAATAAAATAAAATAAAATAAAATAAAATATAATAAATAAAATAAAATAAGATAAAATAAAATAAAATAAAATAAAATGAAAGAAAAGGAAAGAAATTAAATAAAATAAAAAAATTAAATTAAATTAAATTAATAAAGTAAAAATAAATTCAAAATATGTGAAAAATAAATAAAAATAATATAAAACAAAATGAAATAAAATAAAATAAAATTAAATGAAATAAAATATAATAAGAAAAAAATAAAATAAAATAAAATAAAATAAAATACAATGAAGTAAAATAAAGGAAAATAAAAAATAAAATTAATTAAAATAAAATAAAATAAAAGTAAATAACATAATATGAATTAAAATAAAATTAATTAAAATAAAATAAATTCAAATAAAATCAAATAAATGCAAATAAAATAAGATTAAATCAAATAGAAGCAAATTAAAATTAAATAAAATAAAAAAAACAATAAATTAAAGTAAAATATATTAATTTAAATAAATTTAAATAAACATGAAAATTAAATTTTTATATTAAAGTTAAAACTTATTACAGAAAGGTATTTTATTATGATAATAAATACATATTTTATTAAATTTTTAAAATTATTGGCGTAAATACTGGATATTTTAGATTAAATAGTGATATAATATTTCCCCAAGATTTTTTCAAACAATTTAAATGAAAATACATAAATATTAGATTCTTAAATTGTATTTTTTATTAGACTTTCAGGTGATTTTTTGCAATATTTGTGTAATGTATATTCTGTAAATATCAAAAATGAAGTCCAAAACACTTCGAAATTCATGCAGTTCACCATATTGGTTGTTAAATTTGGAAATCTTACATTTAAACTTTCATTGTACGCACATTTATCCTAATCGAAATAAATTTCAGTTTATATAGCATTATTTCCTTTTACTTATATCATTCAGTTTATTCCATTTTATTTCATTTGCACAATTTTCAGCTAACACAACATTGTAAATCCCATTTATTTCTTGCTATAATTTTAACAAAATGACGACATAAAACCTTCAGCAACGCAACTCAATCACATTAATGATAAAGAAATGCGTTTTTGATGCCACAGATTTCCAACGCAACGACATTGAGAAGATCTAGTATCACCGGTATATACTTAAAATAATAAAGGAAGTAATAGCAACAGTTATATGGTATATATAATATAACAGCAATCCTTGGCAGCCGTTAATAACAACAGCGCCGCTGTTTATCACTTTAATTTTTCTCACTTTATTTTCCCACCACGTGCATTCATTGTTTGTATGGTTTTTTTTGGTACTTTTTTCTATTTTTTACTATTCATCACTAACCTAGGCACATCGTTCTGCTATCTTTTGTGGTTGCTGGCATTGAAACTCATAAGTGTCTGGACTATTATTTTTGTAGTTACGTGTTTCAGTCTAAGAGGCTTTTATTAACCGGAAAATGACATTACAAAACGAAAGGTCGAAAAAAAATAAGGAAAAAATAAAAATAAATATACAAAAAAGAGAAAAAATAAATAAAAAATGAAACAAAAAGCCGTAAATGGCAAAAATCGAATATAGTAAAATGCCGAAAAACAGTAAAGCTAATAAGAAAAGCTTAGCTAATGAAGAAAAGTGAGCTTGTTGGATTATTTATCGGCTTTTATTGTTTGTTGTTATACATATGGTAGATAAAAAAGCGCCACGCCTTGACGCTTTCAGTTTTATTAAATAAATAGCATTTATGTCAGTTACGCGCACATTCATATTTATTGTATTTAAGGATGGAAAAAATGCTACAGAAACCGACACAATAGTGTTAGACCACATAATTCTTAAGAAAAGAGCAGTTTATACAAATTAGGAGATTTTAAAGAATTTTAAAATTTTCATTCAATTTGCATTGATCAGGGTTGTTTATATTCAGAAGAAGTTCAAATAAGCTTTTTAGTATCTTGCTATGGAAAGCTCCAATGAAATTTTAGTTAAAAATAGTTTCAAGTGAAACAATATTAACCTAGAAGCCTTAATTCGCTTTTGTTTTCTTTTTTTTTTTTAAAGTAAAGCAAGTGCCTCTTTCACCAGTAGCTTAAATTATAGTTAAAGCCACGTAGATAAAAATATCTGATTTCATTCGTTCATACATGTACCTATATATATGCACATATTTCATTTTGTTACTCATTTGGCTTTTACTCAATAAAAGGTTGTTATTAATTTTATTAACACCATTTTCTTTAGTGAGTTCCATTTCATTTTATTGTTTGCATTTGATGGCGGTGGATTTGGCAAAGCTAATTTTCAGTTACGCTAACGACTCCATCAACTAAAGTGTGGAGCCTAACAACAATATATTATACAGAGTTCTCCAATTGGCGGTTTCGAAATTAAACGAAAAAATAATGTCTTTTTTCCGTCTCGCCGTTGTCGTTTTCAAAGAAGTAGAGTCCAATAACACTCATGGATAAAAGAGCGTCCAAGACAGTACGTTTTTTTTTTGTGTGTAATGACTTCTCCGTATTTATTTGAGTATTGCCGGAGCTCCAGCGATAATTTTGCTATTTACGTATCCTCCGAATGAAAAATGTATGAAAACTTTTTTTTTCGAAAAATCGGCATCCAATGCTTGTTGCTCAAGCGCCAAATCAGCGGTATGCATAACATTTTGTATGATCAGTTATTGCGTGAGTTCAATTTTATGTGGATAAATATGTGAGTTCAACTTCAAAATACGCCACAATGTGCCATTAGAAAGTCCCAGCTACTGAAAACGTCAAAGAATAGACACAATCTGGTATTCGGCTACACTTTCAGTGATATTTGAAACGGAAAGGGAAATTCGTCTGATTTTTGTGTGCACAAAACTCTGTTCTAAAAGCACGATCTATTTTCATAAGTGCCTGATTTTTAACTAAAGCAAAACATCTTTGGTTAGACAGCCCTAGGCTTTTGAAACCACGAAATGTATAACCCAATGTTTCATGTACGAGTATGCAGTATAAGGGCTGGACATAATAAAAGCTTCTTGGATTTATATTTGTAGAAAATGCATCAAAGCTTGTAAAAAAAAACAAATAATTTTTCTTAGCACAAAATCATATGAGTATAAATTAAAAACTTAAGGTTAAATGCTCGCTGTTTAAATTTAATAAGTATTAATACTGTTTTATTATTATCATATAAATTTTATAATTAAATGTACTTAAATTAAAATAAATCTAGATTAGATTTACTTTATCGGGATAAAATTAAATGTTATTTACTTTATGAGGAATATCATAATTTTTGAAATCTAAACTTCTTCTGTTCGTTTTGTTATCACTTTTTGGATCACTTTAATAATATTTTAATTTTCCTTATCTCTTAATTTATTTATTTTATATTCTCCGAGTAAGGCTGAAAGAAGGCGTACAGATTGTACATATGTTTTTTTTTTTTTGGTGCGTTGCGTAAGACAATCTTAGTTTGTTAATCCGAATTTTCGTTTAACCTTTCTGCGCCTTGGCACAGCCAATTATGTGGTCATAAATGTTTTCCTCTCAATACTTTTTTTTTTTTGCTAAATTCTGCGGGAGTTTATTTCATTTGCGGCTTCTTTGTTATTACAAAAAATGTGCTAAAATAAAAATATTTGTGTATAATTTTGCAATACGTTATTACAGTCTTCCGATTTTATTGCCAATTTTATTTTAGCTCATTTTTCAAACAATCATTTTAATGTTACCCAAAGGTATGTACATATTATTTAGCATTAATAATTGTTTTCTTAACTTTTCCTTATCTTAAAGGGTGAAAAATTAAAAATAAAACTTAAATTTTTATTTAATTTCACTCTATGTTTTATTTTTTTATTTTATATTATTTTACTTTATCTTGCCTTGTTTTATTTCATCTTAAATTATTTTATTTTATTCTACTTTTATTTATAGCGTTTTAATATATTTAACATACATATTTTGCTTTATTTCATTTTATTTTTCTGTACTTTATTTTATTATTTTAATTTAGTTTTTTATATTTCATATTTAAAAATAATTTTTTATTTTGTTGTTATTTTAGTTTGTAAAATAAAAAAAATATCTTGTGCTATATTATTATTTGATTTTTATAGTAATTAAAATTTTTTAATTTTTTCATTTATTTTTTATTTAAGTTAAACTTAATTTATTTATTGATTTTTTTGTATATTATAATTTGATTTTTATATTATTTATAATCTTTTTCTATTTTTTTATTTAAATTTAACTAGATTTAATTTATTTTTTTACATTGTTCTATATTATTATTTGGTATTTATATTAATTAATTAAAAAATTTAATTTAGTTTAACTTAATTTATTTAGCTTAACTTAATTTAATGTAATTTTTTTTCATTTTATATTGTATTATTTTATTATAGGCTTTGATATTATGTTTTTATTTTATTTCTTGTACATGAAATGGTATAGTAACTTTAGTCCTGTATGGGTAAGTATCAGCAGGAGAAGGGATAGACCCATCAAAAATTACATCGATATGATACGAATGATGAGTCCATCTGTTTGAACGCAAAGCTGATCCTTTGGTATTTGAGATATTTCAACTAAACCTGACGCGTAAATACACTAGCAGATGGAAACGATCATTTTTTGGAGCAGGACTGTTTTAAAGTTGATAAAGCAATAATTTTTTTTAGATCAAATTCAAAATTAGCCCCCAACCCAGCGAAAGATATTGTTTAACCGGAAATTAATAATAAAAGTTGACCTATTAGTCTTTTTTCAGGTTAGATATTGTGTGTAAAAAATACGCCAAATGAGCATTCAAGAGCGTGAAGTTTGGTATTCTGCACAAAATTTAATGAACTGCGAGGTGAAACCGTGGGTTTTAACGATTTGTTCATGAGTGAGTTTTTGTTAAAAAATACATAGAAAAATCAGCGTTAGAATTTTAAGCTCGTTTATACAAATAAACGTTGCCACCGAAAATTATTAAAATCGGAGGACTATATCATTTAGTTCCTAAACCGGAGGACTTCATCATTTCGCTTCCATACAACCGATTTATATTGGATCAAAAATCCATCAAAAAGGACATCTTTTAATTTATATTTTATTAGTTTTGACAAATAACTGTTTTCTTAAATATTTTGTTTAAATTATTTTAGCTTCTTTTCTTATTATTTTGTTATGTGTAGGTAAATATTTTTTTTTTTTAATGCTTATTTTATATATTTATTTTTATCTTGTTTAATATAAATAAATTTATATCAACGTAGATTTTACTTTATTTTGCTTATTTTTTTTGTTCTACAATATTTTACTCAATACCTTTTAGTATATTATTTTTTTGATACCGTTTTTTATTATATTTTCATTTTTTTATTTTTATTTCATTTTTTTATTATTTTGGTTTATTTTCGTCTGTTACATTTTATTCCATTTTAATTATTATTATTATTTTTTTTTAATAAATTTAATTTTATTTAATATTTTAATAAATTTAATTTCATTTAATTTTGCAAAATTAATTTTTTAATTTTTTAAAGTTATTATTATTATTATTATTTTTGTTTTCTATTATCCTTTCATTGTATTTTATTTGATTATAATTAGTTTAATTTCTTTTCTTATTGTATTTTATTTTTTTAATTTTAGCTTTTATTTTATTTTTATGTTTGATTTAATTGATTTTTTTTCAATGCATTTTATCTTGTTCAATTTATTTTATCAAAATTCATTATAATATTCGATATTCTTGTGAAAAAGTGAAAACAGTATAAACTACATAATCTGTTCAGCTGTAAAGACTCCAAGTGCTTGCAACAAAATATCTCTTCTTCCTTACGTCAGTTTATTTTAGATAATAATATGTTTTTATTAACCTTTGGCCTCCTTTAAGTTGTTAAATCGTCTACAACATACAAAATTACTTTGAAGGTAATAAATTTAATTTAAGCTTACCATAGAATTAACAGTATTACTATTGTTTAGGTGCTATTATGTATTAACTACGCAAGGCTACAGACAATTTCCATTAAATTTGATTGTACTTGTGTGCTTTGGAGACGATGAATGGCTGTAAGGAGAAGGCATGGCCAGCAGGCGTCTGCTTCCATCGTATGTATACCGATGAATTCATGCACATTGGCACTAAAAGCTACGTTTATATGTGTATATGTATGATCTGTGGGTCTTCATGTATTTTATTTGCAGGTTGATAGAAATATTCGACGGTGAAAATCACTTTCGGTGAACTACAAAGCAAGTGCTCACTATCTTTGTGGAGTGTCGAAAACTTGTTTTTGAATATAAGGATGGATAGTAAAGGCTTGAGTGTATACATATTTACAAAGATGTTTGCATTCATAAATATGCATATGCATATAACATGCCACATCGTCTATATTCTTTATGTTTGTGACATTCTGACAAGCCAAAAACGTGCTTATGTCACACGCATGTATGCACCTATACCTGCAAGGCCAACTAAACATAAAGTACTTGTATTTGTACATGTGTATGTACGAGTATGTATACCTATGTGTTATTGCTCGTAAAATAACCACAAAGTGAAACGAAACAACATGTCAATAAATACTCGTACATAGGTAATTTAGAGCATATACCTATATATATATATTTTCATATATCAAAATGTGTATGTGTATTCACTGGCCCAAAATATCAACCTGTACAAATGCAGCCTTGGTTGGGAGCACAATGTGGCAGCAGTAGCGGCAGCAATACCACCAATTTATAGAGGTTAGATGATTGTTTATGATTGTTGCAGCCCACAGGTGTATATGTGTATGTCTCGTCTCTCACTGATTGTATATATACTATACGAGTAGCTGTATGAGGCATATCTATGCATTCAAACTGTGTACCATTTTGTAAGCGTTTGGTGTGTATGCATGTGCGGTTGTAAACTGCATGCACATGCATGTAATTAGTGCCATCTAAAGTAATTGCCAACGTGACTTGCTCGCAGTTGCTATGTGCGGAGTGTGTGGGCATGTGTGGGGTATAAACAATTTGGTGTAAGGTAACTTTGGGTAACGTAATTTGTTCATACAAAGCATGAGTAGGGAAATATATATATATATATATATATATATATACGTATATTCAGATGTGTGTGGTTCATATTTTTCAAGTGATTTTCTTGCAACTGTATCCTGAAGAGAAAAGTACAATTTTATTTTGAAATTTTATATTGATTTTATTTTGTACAATTTAAAGTTTATCATTTTCATTTTAATTTAAAAAATCCGTATTTTTAGTACTAGAATTTTGTATAACTTTAAGATATTTTAATTTTAGTTCTCAAATTTTTATTATTTTGATTTTTAGCTTTAGTTTTTAGTTTCAGTTTTTTGGTAATTACAACTTTTTTATTAATTTTAATTTTATATATTTTAAATATAATTTAAAAATTTCAAATACTTAAAAACCAGAACTAAGCACTCAAAACTTAAAATAATAGAAAAATATAGAACTAAAATTGAAAAACTTATAGTTATAAAAAATTTAAATATACTTAGTTCTAAGTTTTTTAATATTTTCATTTTTGTGTGTTTAGTTTTGGTTTTTTGAATTAAAATGAAAGTGGTAAACTTTAAATTATACAGAATAAAATCAATAAAAATTAAAAAATAAAAGTGTTCATTTCTCTTCAGAACACAATTGCAAGAAAATCACTTGAAATTGTTAATTTTTTTTAACAAAATTTTTAAAGCTGAGAAGGATGAATGAACATTTCTTGAACTTTGTAAAAATGTTTATCTATGTTCACAAATTTTAAAAATTAATTTACAAAAATCAAAACAATATTTAAATTCAGGATAAAGCAAATATAAGGGGTATGTATTATGGAGATGGGAGTAACATAAACAAATTTAAAATATTCAAATATTTTTCAATTTTCTTATATTCATTTTTCAATAAGATAGGTATTAAAAAAATTAAAATAAAAATATAAAATAAAGAAACTAAATTAAATTAAATCTTCTAGCACTTAATTGCAAAATCATTGCATCTCCCAGCAGGGACATCTCAACTCAAACGGTGACACACTGATTGTTGGTGCGTGCATTAGTGGTTTGCAGAAAATGAGAATATATGAATCATGTCACGTAACTAATTTCAATGAGAACACTTAAAGCACACCTGTGTAGTGGTGCAGACAACAAGAACTATATAAAGAAACGAAACCGACAACAGTGCGAGTATATTATAGCAACAGCCACAACAACAAAAAAATGTGCAATTTAGTCAACAAGCGTCAATAAAATTGCCTATGTGACGATAAATATAAATAGATGAGGTATTCATATTGAATATTATACACGCGTTAGATATTCCAGTTCCTACGCATTTCCATACATTCACTGAGATTATGGTTTTCATGGCGGCATTTGGAGTTCAGTGGTGAGAGTGGTAATTTATTTATATTTAGTGATATAATAATTTATACGATATTAAAAAGCTCCTTGCCATTATGTTATTAATTGCTATATTTTAACAGATTATCGAAAGTAGTTTTTTAAAATATTAAATTATTGTATATATCTTTCAAAATCTGTAAAAACTACAAAATCTGATTTATCTTATATTTATTTTATTTAAATTTTTCTTATTTAGATTTCCAAAATTTATATAATTAACATAAGCTAAGAATAAAAATTAAAATTTTTCTCTAAATTTAAAATGTTATATTATTTTATATGGTGTGTGTTTTTGTTTACATTAAAAAATAACTAAAATGTGTGCAAGAGAATTTTTTTTATTTTTTTTATTTTTTTTATTACTATATTAATATATATATAAAAAAATTTTTGGACTTAATTAAAAAGCGATTTTTAGGAGGAAGAGAAAAACTCTGATGGAAGGATCAGGTATTTCAAAATGTTCACAAATCATCAAATTATGGTCACTTAAAGGTATCTCTGGCTCAAATAAAGAGAGTTAACTACGAGATATTTATGGCTGTTTTAATGATTTTTTTATGAAAGGTAACGACAAAACCTTCTCAGCAAGAATAAACAGTGAGTTCTACTTTAATTCTGCATATTTACCAAACAAAACTTTTCTTTTATCAAAAATAAATATGTGATTTAAACCATTCGCATGTTTTCGTATAATCGCTACTAAATTTACAAAAGCAAAAGCGAATATGAGTACATACATTTATATTTTGACCGCACATGTTTGGTTCACTTCTGCTTCAATAACCTCATCGCACGCAAGACTTGCACTTGGCTTCTTTAATAAATATATTTATTATCACATTAGCGCAACTACTCCTATATTGTCATTTACCTTTATCTATGTGTGAAGAGTACATAAATATGTTTATACGTGTGACTTTTCGACACACAAAACGTTGTGAACTTTGTTCCTTTAACCTTGTTGTCAAGCCGTACATACGGATAATTTTATTCTCTTTGGGCAAAATATCAAAGGAAACCAAAGAAAAGTTGTATATACATACCATATATACCTTCTGCTCAAATATAAACGAGACTTTATCCATAACTCGACAAGGACAAGACATATGGCCATACTTTTTTTTGCTTAGGTTGGCAGGACTGTTATATGTTTACATGTCAAATTTGAGCGCGATCTGTCCCATAGTTTTTTTTTTAACGGCACTATAAACAAGTCAACCTCGAGTGTGTTTTTCGAATTTTACTATGGAAATTAACGTTGAGCCAAAGAGTTTGTTTGAAATTTTGTTATTCCAATGGAATAAGTGCGACGGACGCAATGAAAATGTTGCAGAAGGCATATGGGGAGTCTTGCCTATCCCGTGCACGTGTTTTTGATTGGTATAAGTCGTTCAAGGACGGCCGTACATCGCTGGAGAACTTGCCCCATGATCGTCGTCCAGCAACGTCAATAAACGAAGAAAACGTCGAAAAAGTAAAGAAAATTGTGTTGGAAAATCGTCGTGTGACTGAAAGAGAGATAGCTAGTGAGCTCAACATATCAAATGGATCCGCTCATAGCATTATTCACGATGTTTTGGGCATGAGACGTGTGTCTGCTCGACTTGATCCAAAATTGTTGCTCATACGTCTCGTCTTGTACGCGATTATTTGACCAAAAACAACGTAAATATTGTTCCGCAAGCACCGTATTCACCCGACATGGCACCGTGTGACTTTTTTCTTTTCCCTAAACTCAAATTGCCGCTTAGTGGAAAGCATTTTCAGTCGATTGAAGTCATAAAAGAAAATTCGAAGAAGGAACTGAAGGCCATACCTAAAGCGGCCTACCAGAAGTGCTATGAAGATTGGAAAAAAAGGTGGCATATGTGTATCGCCTCTAATGGTGACTATTTTGAAGGGGATAAAATAAATATTGAAGAATAATTAACCGTTTTTGTTTTATTGATCCAGTCTCGTTTATATTTGAGCAGAAGATACATATATAATTATAAATTTGATTTTGTTGACATGCATCTGAAGTATTTTTTCTTCATTTATTTCAATCAAAAAGGTTTGCCACAAATATTTATATAATTTTTCTTATATTCATGTTGAAAAAAATGAATTAAATTTGAATAGATTTAGATATTTTTTCTAGTTTGAACAGAGAAAATTAACCTCTCCTGTATTTCTGACATGAAATATAAATCTCCTCAAGAACAAGAGGAGGAGTTCTGCCGAAAATCGCTCCCGGGAACATGTAAGTTGATCAAAAAAGTTGTAAGAAAGACCATATCTTGACGATAAGCATAGTGAATCGAAGTGTTGATACAAATAGATCACTGTATATACTGTAAGTCCAATATCTCGATTTATTTGCATTTTTGAAAAAATTACAACTTTCTCAACATCAAGAAACCATTTTTTTCAGGAGCTTGTTGAGCGACATATTCCAGAATATATGGCAATAGTAGCTTTAAGGGAAAAGTCAAGAGCCGTCACTTCTCAAAATTATTAATTGGAATTTTTAAGCCTTTTTTGGATTCTGATCCATTTTCAAAAAAACATTGAGGTTCACATTTAAATTTCTACAGATTTATTGTATGAGTATGGTAAATTTAAACAAAAAAAAAAACATTTTCGGCTTAATTTTTTTATATATAAAATTGTTTCTTATATTGTTTTTAATATTACAGATACCGTATTTTGGCTATTCTAGAGTGCAATTATAAAAAGAAAAAGATTTTTGCATGAAAACTTGGTATCTAAAAATTTTTTGAAAAGAACAAACCGGTTTTGAAATTTTACAATACTCATAAGTCTATAGATAATTCATAGAGGAATTTGAAAAAAATTGTTTCGAGATTGTTACCGAATCGCCATATTCTTACAACTTCAACTTACCACAATTTTGAACCTGATGCGCTATTTTGCAAAATATTTTGAATCGACATATTTTTTTTCGCGAACCTACTACTATTTTCTTGAAAGAGTCTTGGGAGAAAAATCGTTTCTTGATATTAGTAAAATTCTATTTTTTTGAACGCTTATTAACAGAGAAATTAAAACTAAAGTTTAGAAGTATGGCATTAGTACTAAACTTTCCTCAACCTTTCTGGGGTCAAGTCACTATACTCATAAACCTATGGCATTTGATTTAAGATCTGGTTATTTTTTCATTGAAGGCAAAATAGTGAGTTGAGTTATCCGATTAGTGGACTTTTTAATCGTTGACCTCTTACCATTTGAAAAATATTGTTATTATGCCTCTCTCATAGAAACCCTTGTCCACATTAACAAAAAAAATTGGACCATCGATTTTCACTGGTTTCTTTTGAGGTCCATTTTTCATTGGCCAAATTATTTTCCATAGCCAAGAACAGATGGTAATTATTTGGTGCGGGGAGCGGACTATGAAGCGGGTACATTAGAACCTCTCAACTAAGGTTTCGGTGCTTTTGGCGGTGTGTGTGGTCTGGCTTTGTCCTTATGAAGCACAATTCCCCTCCTGTTGACCAAAACTGGGCACTTCTGGAAGATAGCTTCTTTCATATGGTTCAATTGATGACAATATATTATCGATCCAAATTAATAGTTTGGCCGTTCGCGGTTGGCAGCAGCTCATAGTGGAAAATTTCTTGCAAATCACACCAAACACATAACAAATCCTTTCTGGCCATCAGTACTGGTTTGGAGACCGTTTGTACCGACTCACTGCGCCTTGATCATGACCACTTTCATTTGACGTTGATATGAATCATCCATTTTTCATCACCAGTCATCATTCGCTTGAGGAACGGGTAGATTTTGTAACGATTCAGCAGCGATACATGGTCTATTACGTATTTCTCGTTAACTCGTGTAGTACCCACACATCGATCTATGGGTATTCAGACTTCTTCAAGCAGTTCCAAACTATTTTTTGTGAAAAATTTAGCTCCTGACAATAGAAACAGGGCTCACATGACGGTCAGACTCCACGATTTATATTGTTTTATAGACATTTTCTACGATTTCCCTTCCATACTGTGGAGCATCTTTTGCATTAAAATTACCAGAACGAACGAATAGGTGAAACTAAAATTGTGCATGATTGAATATGACAGCATCATAAATACCATTAACATTTTCAGCTACCTGACTGGCGTTTTTAATGCAGAAAGAAGCTCGATGTAGGGGTGCCACATTAGTTAATGAGAAAAAGACCTCATCAAAAATGGAATCTATTGGGCAGTCTCCAAGCCAGGATTAACGATCTGCCTTCCAAAGTATTGTGGACAAATCTAAAATCCCTTGGTATTTGTGCCAAAGAGGCAAAATCTTGTGGTGTGATGAACTCATAGTTCTTCTTCTTTATTGGCGTTGGCACCGCTTACGCGATTATAGCCGAAGCAATTACAGCGCGCCATTCATCTTTTCTTTTCGCTGTTTGGCGCCAGTTGGAAATGCCAAGTGCACCCAGGTCACTCTCTACTTGATCTTTCCAACGGAGTGGAGGTCTTCCTCTACCTCTGCTTCCACCAGCGGGTACTGCATCAAATATTTTCAAAGCTGGAGTGTTTTCATCCATTCGGACGACATGGCCTAGCCAGCGTAGCCGCTGTCTCTTCATTCGCTGAACTATGTCAATATCGTCGTATAGCTCGTACAGCTCATCGTTCCATCGTCTGCGGTATTCGCCGTTGCTAATGCGCAAAGGACCATAAATCGTTCGCAGAACTTTCCTCTCGAAGACTCCTAGAGCCGACTCATCAGATGTTGACATCGTCCACGCTTCTGCGCCATATATTAGGACCGGTATAATGAGCGACTTGTAGAGCTTGATTTTCGTTCGTCGAGAGAGGGCTTTACTTTTCAATTGCCTACTCAGCCCAAAGTAGCACCTGTTGGCAAGAGTGATTCTGCGCTGGATTTCAAGGCTGACATTGTTGTTGGTATTAATGCTGGTTCCTAGATAGACGAAATTATCTACGACCTCGAAGTTATGACTGTCAACAGTGACGTGGGAGCCTAGTCGCGAATGCGATGACTGTTTGTTTGATGACAGGAGATATTTCGTCTTGCCCTCATTCACTACCAGACCCATTCGTTTCGCTTCTTTATCAAGTCTGGAGAAAGCAGAACTCACGGCGCGGTTGTTGAGGCCAATAATGTCGATATCATCGGCGTACGCCAGCAGCTGTACACTCTTATAGAAGATTGTACCTTCTCTATTTAGTTCTGCAGCTCGTATTATTTTCTCCAGCATTAAATTAAAAAAGTCACACGATAAGGAATCACCCTGTCTGAAACCTCGTTTGGTATCGAACGGCTCGGAGAGGTCCTTCCCGATTCTGACGGAGCTTTTAGTGTTGCTTAACGTCAGTTTACTTAGCCGTATAAGTTTTGCGGGGATTCCAAATTCAGACATAGCTGCATAAAGGCAGCTCCTATTCGTGCTGTCGAAGGCGGCTTTAAAATCGACGAAAGGGTGGTGGGTGTCGATTCTCTTTTCACGGGTATTTTCCAAGATTTGGCGTATGGTGAATATCTGGTCAATGGTTGACTTACCAGGCCTAAAGCCACACTGATAAGGTCCAATCAGTTTGTTGACGGTGGGCTTTAGTCTTTCACACAATACGCTTGATAAGACCTTATATGCGATATTAAGAAGGCTTATTCCACGATAATTGGCGCAGACTGTGGGATCGCCTTTCTTGTGGATCGGGCAGAGCACACTTAAATTCCAATCGTCGGGCATGCTTTCATCCGACCATATTTTACAAAGGAGCTGATGCATGCACCTGATCAGTTCTTCGCCGCCGCATTTGAATAGCTCGGCCGGTAATCCATCGGCCCCTGCCGCTTTGTTGTTTTTTAAGCGGACGATTGCTATTCGCACTTCTTCATAGTCGGGTAACGGAACAACTTTCCCATCGTCATCAATTGGAGTTTCGGGTTCACCATCTCCGCGTGTTTCCTGTTCACTGCCATTCAGCAGGCTGGAGAAGTGCTCCCTCCATAAATCGAGTATACTCTGGGCATCTGTCACTAGCTCACCTCCCTGGGTCCTACAAGAGTTCGCTCCGGTCTTGAAACCTTCTGTAAGTCGCCGTATCTTTTCATAGAATTTTCGAGCGTTACCCTTGTCGGCCAGCTTCTCAAGCTCCTCGTACTCGCGCATCTCGGCCTCTTTCTTTTTTTCTCTGCAGACGCGCCTTGCTTCCCTCTTCAGTTCTCGGTATCTATCCCACCCCGCACGTGTTGTGGTTGATCGCAAGGTTGCGAGGTAGGCAGTCTGTTTTCTCTCCACTGCGGCACGGCAATCCTCATCGTACCAGCTGTTTTTGCGACCTTTCCGAAATCCGATGGTTTCGTTTGCAGCTGTACGCAGGGAGTTTGCAATGCCGTCCCACAGTTCCCTTATACCGGGTTGCTGATGAGTGCTCTCAGAGAGCAGGTGTGCAAGTCGAGTAGAAAATCGCTCGGCAGTCTGTTGTGATTGCAGCTTTTCAACGTCGAACCTTCCTTGTGTTTGTTGATGGGCGTTCTTCGATACACAGAGGCGCGTGCGTATCTTCGCTGCGACAAGATAGTGATCCGAGTCAATGTTGGGACCTCGGAACGTACGCACATCTAAAACACTGGATACATGTCTTCCGTCTATCACAACATGATCGAAGTTTTCCGATCTGGAGACAGCCAAGTAGCTTGGTGAATTTTTTTGTGCTGGAATCTAGTGCTACAGACAACCATATTTCGGGCCCCGGCGAAGTCGATCAGCCTCAGACCATTTGGAGATGTTTCGTCGTGGAGACTGAATTTTCCGACAGTCGTACCAAAGATACCTTCTTTGCCCACCCTAGCGTTGAAGTCGCCAAGCACAATTTTGACGTCGTGTCGGGGGCAGCGCTCATAAGTGTGTTCGAGGCGCTCGTAAAAGGCATCTTTGGTCAAGTCATCCTTCTCTTCCGTCGGGGCGTGGGCACAAATTAGGGTGGTGTTGAAAAATTGTGTCTTGATGCGAATTGTGGCTAGACGTTCATCCACCGGAGTGAATGCCAGTACTCTGCGACGGAGTCTCTCTCCCACCACGAATCCGACACCAAATTTGCGCTCCTTTATATGGCCCCTGTAGTAAATCTCACAAGGACCCACCTTCTTCCGTCCTTGTCCCGTCCATCGCAATTCTTGGACGGCAGTGATGTCAGCCTTTAACTTTATGAGGACATCAACCAGCTGGGCAGCGGCACCTTCCCAATTAAGGGACCGGACATTCCAGGTGCATGCCCTAAAATCGTAATCCTTAAAACATTTGCGGGGGTCGTCATCAAAAGGGGGGTCTCTCATCCGAGGCTAATGTTGCTTTTTCATTGGGTTGTTTTTTCATGTGGTGGGTTCCAAACCCTACGCACAACCGCATGGGATTGGCCTTCTCACTTTAGCTCGCCTCCAAACGGATGTTCGTTGGCTACCCAGGGGATACGTGGTCTAAGACCGGACGTCGTGAGCTGCTTGAACCATATGCACACGAATCGTTTCTGGCCACTCCCAGGTGAATGGCAGTCAAAAACTTTCCTCACTTGCGTGAACTTCTACACATGGCCCCATCCCCCAACTCATAGTTACTCGATATAAATTCACATGCAAATGTATCTGCATTCACCATCAATGAAAGCTTAATTACTGACCACACCCATGAATTCTCATTTAACCCAGCTACTGAAGAGGATGTTATAAAGTGTGTTTTTGATATAAAATCTAACGCAACCATTAACATTTTCAGCTATCTGGCTGGCGTTTTCGCCTTTATCGAAGAAACAATGTAGTATATATAATAGCGTATTTTGTCTTTGCTCGTGTTCATTCATACACTGCCTAGTTAAATGATCAACACTTCTCTCATTGTCTGTTTTAGCACAAAATATCGGCTTTCTAACGCCATCTAGGGTAATCCAATCGCGTTTATAGAACGGGAGATTCAGTTTCCTAAAGCCATATGTTTCAGAAATAATAGACTTCTTTTTACTAGACCTAATATTAACATTATCTGAAGCTTTATCAACATTTACCCACGAGCTCCCTGACTCCCTTATAATATCAATTCCAATATCTTAATTGAAGAAAGTCGAGAAAACCACTGCTGTGTGCGGCCGCGTCTTCCGGTAGACCTACAATTTACCAACAGAATACAAAATTGAAAAAAAGTGAAAAAATACATAGACATCACTGTGGAAAATTTGTTGATGCGTCACTTATGTCGCTAATCTTGCAACTTTCACATGCCACCAATATCGATGCTGAACTTTTTCATGCAACGGGTAAAAAAAAAATGAGAAGAAAGGAGAGAAGAAAAGCACACGAAACAACTGAAAAATTCAGCTGCAATGAAGGTTCAGCGCAAAGTGTAAAAAGTGTTGACGCGTGAAGGTGTTTTCCACTATTACACACATGCACACAAACACATTCAAACTGAGCAAATGTGACGGAAGCGGAGAGAAGTAAAAATTCTTAGGTAAAAACAAGGATAAAGTGACAAATGTGGCACGTGTGCGCACACGAAACTTGACAACTGACATTGTCGGTGAAATTGAAGAAACAATAACACTATTGACATATAAACAAAAACAAATAATGCAATTACAACAACTAGCATGCGCTTGCAAACAAAAGAAGATTCTATATAAAAAGAGCAAAATAAGTGCGAAAGGATAATATGAAAGTGCATAACCGCATAAACAAAAACACAGACACAAGAAGTGTACGCAAGAAAATACTTAAAGGATAATGTGCCACAACATCCTTTACTCATACAATAGCAGGTGAATGCAAATGCCAGCATTGTATGCTTCAATTTTTATTTTTTATTTTTTTTTTTTTTGTATGCGTTTGCGGTGAGCAGAGTAAAGTAAAATTAAGTAAGACGTTTTCTGTGTAGCGCGTTAAAATATGAACTGAATACGGAAGAGCTTTATGTAGAAATAGAGAAAAATAAATATTACAACAAATCCGGTTGACTTGTATATTAACAATGTACGTATGTGTGTGGTTGTTTGTGTTTTTTTTTTTTAAAGCAGAGAAAGTCGTAAGATTTAGCCGGCGGTGAGAAAGCCAAACAATGTGTAAAAAGTAGTAAATAGAAATAAACAAGAAAACAATAGACAGTAAAAAGTTACAATAGTTACGTACACACACACACACGCATACACACACACATACACACATACGAATATGTATATGGTATATATGCACACAATGGAAAGGTAGTAAAAGTAGCAAGGCCAACAATTGGCAGCCAAAGGCAACCAAGTGCAACAGACTGCAACAGATTTGTGGCTGTAAGGAAAGCAAAGTTCAAGCGCACATGTTAACACATGCATACAAACATACATACATACACATACATACATATACACATGTACCATATATGCATAGTTGCGCCGATAGTTGTGCATTTGTCTTCAGCTTGCAACTTTACCTTGAACTCTTTGTTTATTTGGTTTGGTTGCGGCTGGGAAATGTTGCACAGATAACTTTCAACGCTCGCTGTGAAGAATGTTGTTCGGAAGAAAGTAAACTTTCTGGGCTAATTTTATTACTCAACGGTCAAAGCAAAGTTACTCATACGCCCTGCCGGGCGGAGATATTTATCCTTTTATATTTGAAATGCACGTACACGTATGTATGTGCGAGTATGTGTGTTATGAAGGTAATAAGTGAAAGTTTTCAAATCGTATTCAGGTAATGTATTGATTTTCATTTTTGTTTATCACAAAATAATGGTTTTGAAAGTAAGGAAGCGGATGTGAAGAAAATGGTTAGAAAATAAGTGTCGTCAAATGAATATAAGTACAAAATAAAGTGGCTGCAGCGTCTAGCACTGCTGGTTTGGAGATATAAATAAATTCCTAAAAACATTCATACATGGCAGCGTCAGACCCAATTATCTGCATTAATCGCTATTAATTCAAGAGTAACTGCAGCTTACTCCATTGTTTACTCTTTAAAATTTAAATTATTGTATTTGTTCAAATTTCAGATGACTTATAGAAAGAAGCGAAATGGTCATATTTGATATGAAATTTATTTATATTTATAACTAAAATTAATCCATTATTTTTACTATAGATGATTAGTGTTTATGGTCATATTCTGTCATTTACTATCATATTCAACATGTAACCCTTGGGTTTCGCCGATTTTTTTCCCATAATTTTGATTCAAAAGATGCTTCATGATGTTTTCTATTGTTGAAAATGTCGATAAAATAATGAAATAATCATTACACAAAACACAGTTTGGTACCACATGAAAACGGCTGAATACACAAAGAATCTCGATGTAGGGGCGCCACATTAGTTAACGAGAAAAAAACCTCATGAACTGAATTTCAATCCGCAAAGCAAAAAAATGGAATAGATTGGGCAGTCTCCAAGCCAGGGTTGACGATCTGAAAGGTTTCGTTGTTTATTTGGAGGGGTTGGCAAGGAGTTATCCACTAGTACTCTTATACAGACAAACTCTGAAGTCGGACCTGTACAGTCTGCAATTGGCCAACAGGAAGGGAATTGTGTTTCATCAGTACAACGCCAGACCGCCTACATCGAGTGCGATTGGCCAGAAGCACCAAGAAAATACTATATATAGACAAATTTTCAATTTCTAGACCTTTCTCATACATTTTCAGACCTCAAACTCCAATTACATCGACGGTATTGGCAAAGCCTGAAATAATATCGAGTTTTTGATTAAAGTTTTCAAATCTTCTGGCGATATGTACTAACTGAGATCGCTCTAGCAGGGAATGTCAAACTCTCCGAGTATATTTCTGGCATGAAATAATAAGCTTCTCATAAACGAAATCCATTAGTCGTTCACAGGCGACTTAGAATAAAAGGAAGGTCTTTTAATTTTTCTGGACAATCATACATTGGTGACGATTAGACTTACGCTCATCAGCCAGCTGGATAGTGGCCTCTTCTCTGTTAATCAATCGAAGATACCCTTGAAGTGTGATCCTCAACAACGTTTGCTGTGAAGTTTTTTGTCTCTTTCATTGGTACATTCATCTATCTATCATATGAATGTTATCAAATCATACGCACAACTACATGGATTTGGCCTCTTTCTCTACCTTACCTTCAAAGGGATTTTTGTAGGCTATCTTGAGAATACTTGCTCGAAAGTCTGGCCACTCAAAAGCGAATAGCAATCAAAGTGCTTTTCTACTTGCATGGATTCCAAACCAACGCTTTGTCCACCAGTTAATTAATTATACACATTGATTTAAATATTATTTTCACTCATAGTTTATTTTTCAAACTTAAATTCAAATATAATTTTGATGATGAAGTTCAGATTATTTCTTAAAAATCACATTGAAGTCAAAATAAACTAATCTACCTTACATCTTTCGTCTCTATGAAGAAAATTTTTAGAGAGAGAGAGAGTAAAATACAGAAATTCTTCACTCGCATTTAATTATTAAATATTTGTTGCTTTGTGCATACAATTTCCCATCATCATTTGAAATAAATACCTTTTCAAATATTTGCATACAAACATATAATTACAAGTGAGAATATTTCAAATCACCACAATGAACGAACGTTTTCAGAGCTTTTATCGTATTTTACCTGCTAACAATCTGCGCTATACAATAGCCAACAATGTACGTAAGTGTAAGTGTAAGTGTGTGCACCTACACTTTTCACTTTATACAATTTCTAAGAATACTACACTTTCCAACAATTATCTACTAGAAACTACTTCAATTATGTATGAATAGAAGCATTGAATGCATCAGTTTGGGCAATGCAGGTGGACCGATGGACGACAGACAGGCAGACAGACGGCAGCGTTGAAATTGCATTTTATTTTAGCAACAAATGTTGCAATTGCAATTTGGTTGATATGTAAATTTATTTTCTTCCTATTTTTCTTCCCATTTTTCCTACTCTTCTACATCTGTTCTTTATTTATTTATTTTCATTTTATTTACGAATTAAACCCAGAAAATTGTACAAAGACCACAAAACAGCTGTTGGTTGACCCTCTTTAGAACTACTTCAGCAAACAACAACAATAATACTTTCACATTTGTTAGCACACACACATTCACAGGGTGTTGCTTGGGTGCAATCTACTCATCGTTGAGTGTGATTATTGCATTGCCTGAGTTTTGCTTTGCATACAAATTCATTTGTACTCTAAGTGTGTGTTGTATAGTATATAGGTATACTAATATATAAGGGTAGTTGAGTGATTTTTCGTTGCAATCCATTCAAAAGGTAAGTCTTCACAAGAACTTTATTTTGTTCATTATACATTTATTTTGATAGATTGTATATTGTATAAAATGGCATTGTGAGTGCTAACGATGTTTAGTGATGCAGAAATTGGAAGATTTCTTGATTTTATATTGATCAGATGTATGCTCGATTGCATAGCTAGTATATATTTACATAGGAAATTTGTAATTTTACGTAAGCAGATATGTACTAATGCAGCTTTGCTTGATTTTCTTGTTATTTATTTATTTTCTCCCTTTTTACAGCTGTTGTAGCCAATTGTGAGGTGATTCTTCAATTATTTATATTTTCATCAGATTGCTTTCGGATTATTGGTTTATTATTGGAGAAAAAACCAACAGGTTTGGTACACTGAATTCTTTTGTTTCACTAGAAAAAAAAAATAAATAAAATGAAATAAAATAAAATAAAATAAAATAAAATAAAATAAAATAAAATAAAATAAAATAAAATAAAATAAAATAAAATAAAATAAAATAAAATAAAATAAAATAAAATAAAATAAAATAAAATAAAATAAAATAAAATAAAATAAAATAAAATAAAATAAAATAATATAAAATAAAATAAAATAAAATAAAATAAAATAAAATAAAATAAAATAAAATAAAATAAAATAAAATAAAATAAAATAAAATAAAATAAAATAAAATAAAATAAAATAAAATAAAATAAAATAAAATAAAATAAAATAAAATAAAATAAAATAAAATAAAATAAAATAAAATAAAATAAAATAAAATAAAATAAAATAAAATAAAATAAAATAAAATAAAAAAAAATAAAATAAAATAAAATAAAATAAAATAAAATAAAATAAAATAAAATAAAATAAAATAAAATAAAATAAAATAAAAAGAGTAAAGAAAATGAAATAAGAAGAGTGTCTGGTTCCGGTAAATAGAATTCCAAACACAAGGAAAGTTTTTTCAATTAAAGCTGATTGACGCTAACACCCCGACGAAAAATTGGAATATACAGCAGTCATCAAGAAACATTTTCATATAGGTATCGTCTAGCCAATTTAGCCTGAACATAAAATATAGACGTATGTAGTGCTAGTTTCCAGCGTGAGAAAATTTCTCTAGCTACATATTTGTTTTGTGATCACAAAACTCACTACCAAATCGCTCCTGAGCTAAAAAGAAGAGATGTTTCCAGCGCGACGTCCAAAAATTAAAATGTGCTGCCATTTTGTCGAACCAAAAAAAAAAATTGGTAGCCTGTGTGAGGTTTGTCCTATCCCAGTGTTATTTTATATGTTGTTTTCTTTTTATATTTGTATTTGTAAATTCACCTTGAAATATTGAATTTTATGTACGTATTTGTTGCTGAACTCAATTCGGTATCTAAAGTGATTAATCAGTGCATACAAACATTATTCAAAGTGAGAGTAAATAAGACTTTAATAAGCATCTTCCTCTTAACCAGACGCTCACTTCTTACTTGACTTTCTTGAAACTGAAATTATCTATTTTTACTGAACTCTGGGTATATATGTACACGTGGCTGACTTTTGAGATTCCATAAGTAAACACGTTTGATGGCTGAGCAGCGGCAAGCGGATTGTCTTGCCTTATGTTTGATTTATGCTCATCAAAATCTGAGTACGCCACGTAAGCACTTGCAGATACGCTTACACGAGTATGTATAGATTCATGCATTTGCATTATTTGTATGCATACAGCTTATTTAAAAAAACGCATTTTCCATATTTTATGGTGAGTAGACAAGAAATAAGGGTTTGTTGGGAATCAAGAAAAATTGTTTTTTTTTTCTTTTATTATGTAAATGAATAAAATGTATAAATATATATTAATATGCTTTTGAAACGTTAAATTTAATTTTACGCGTTAAATAAAATTTCTGCTAAAAACTTGGCAGATGAATTTCATAAATTATTATTTTTGATTAATTTTTTGTTACTTTTTTATAATATTTATGTTAACATGTAAAGTAAATTTAGGTCAAGAAACTTGTGGCTTTGTTGTTGGTCAAAAATATTTTAAAGTCAAAATTTAGTAAATATATAATATTTAAAATTTTTTAAATACTAATTTATTGGCAGTGGATTGATAGCTCAAGGTCAGGCTTACCAAAAATAAAAAAAAATTAATAAAATATGCTTGACATACATTTCATTTCATCTTTATACATATGCTTGTGAATCGACGAGCTTTTGAAAGGTTGCCTAAAATCCACCACACACAAATGCAGTTAAATAAACCCACTTCCTTTTAACTACCGAATATATTTGCATTGCAAACCGAAGGGAATAAAAATAAGAGTGTATAAAAATGAATTCATATTTACTTTCATACTCAAATTGCAATATTTGCCAAACTTACTCATATTGCCAAAAACAAATACACATAACTCTGTGGTTTTTCAGCTCGGTTATGACTTCATTGTTTGCAAAAATCTGCACTCAACATGCGTTGTAATGGAATTATTCAAGAAAATCCAACAAATGCCAAA
The DNA here is from genome assembly GCA_037013455.1 of Ceratitis rosa. NCBI lineage: Eukaryota > Metazoa > Arthropoda > Insecta > Diptera > Tephritidae > Ceratitis > Ceratitis rosa. The sequence goes on from JAWMAG010000005.1 coordinate 19,149,856, forward strand.
TTTTATTCCACAAAATGTGTAGAAAAAGCTAAGAATGCATTTATTTTGCTTGTTTAATGGCATTTAAACTAACTTAGAAAATAACAGTTTTTGTGGTTTATCACAAATAAATTCTTCTGTTTAGAGTTTTAAATTGAGACATTAAATGGTTGAATGCTTTTGTATATGTATTATATGTATTATACGAGTAGACACTGGTGAGCATTACGAATGGATGACTTAATTAACAATTACTTTTGAAACCGTTTTTGTTGTTTTCTTTTTGGTAAATTTATATTTGATTATCTTCTTAATTGAGAAAACATTAAATAAATCAATACAATCAGATTTGTTAAAATTGAGACATTTAATATTCATAAGTTTTTAAGAGATATTCAAAAAACAATAAACATTTATTACAATAATATGTAAATATGTGTAAATTTTTGACAATTTTTTTTATTTTAGTTTTCATTCAAAAATCAATGAAAGCGTTTTAATTTTTTTTTGTTCCAACTAAAAAAATTAAAAAAAATTAAAAAAAAATTTAAAAAATGTATAAAAATAGTAAAAATTGTAAAAAAAAATTAAATAAACGATTCAAAAACCTAAATATTACATTAATTACAAAAAAAATAAAACAAATTATTTAAATAAAAATTTTAATTTTAATTTTTTTAATTTGTGTATAGCATTTGAAATTCTTTGCTTATTCTGAACCATTGGTTCATATTAGATAAGTTTTTGTACATGGTTGTATTTTCAAAAAAAAAATATTTAAAAGCAAATATTTAACGTAAGTTTTCAATCTTAACTTTTTTTATTATAAATAATAATATTTCGCCACTAAAAAGTAATTTCTCTACTTTTGAACGAAATCGAATTTTTATTAGTTACTTTCAACAACTTTTACTCTGGCAAATTTTGTGATTAAAAAAATTTTGTTTAAGAAAAAACAAATTTAAATAACGCTTTAAAATGATAAAAATTTGAAAAAAGTAATATTTAAAAGAAATTAAAATTTAAATTTTGCAGCATTTTTAATTTGGTTCATAAATTTAAAATTTCACAAATATTTGGTTTAATTATTTAAAAAAATTTAAATTTTTAACTATCGAATGGAAATGCATTTTTTACTACTTTGGAGAATTTTTACAAGTGGTATTTATTTTTAATTAATTTTTTCTAAAACAATTTTTGGCTGAGAAGAAACACCGAAAGTTAAAAAAAAATATTTGTTCCAGTGATTCCAAAAAAAAAAATAATGATTTTAAATAAAGAAAAAGTGATATAATATATTATATAAACCTCAAAGAACAATATTTTGAAATATTTTAATATTCTTTTTGTGTGAATTTATATAGCTTTATGAAGTGTATTTTTATTATTTTTTTGGCTATTATATTTTTTCAATGGCTTATAAATATAATTAATTAAAAAAAAAAACAATATTTTCTTGAACTAAATTATGAGCGCCAGTGTAAACTGTTTATGTAATCAAAAGCATCTTAGCACACAAACCACATACATAAAACTGCATGTTGCTTATGAAAGAATTTACAAACTATTGCTTATTTTATGATATTATTCGGTTATTCTTTCCTTACAAATTTTTTGCATATTTTATGACACTGATTTCAAATCTTTCGCAAGAGGCCAAAATATAAATTGCTTAATTTTTAGTGGTTTTGTAAAGGACAAAATTTTTTTTGAAGCAAATATTATTTACATTGGCAGGCAGCCAGCGTACATGTATTTTCAAATTTAGTTATTTACATACAACTTAAATGAATAAATACATATAAATGCCAGAAACTGCAATTCATATGGGTATGCGTGTGTTTGTGTGCTAATTTTCCTTAACAAATAAAGATACATATACATACATATATATTTTCTCTGTACAATTAGTGCATGTAATATTATTATTTAATGTCACATACATAAAGTATGTGAGTATGTGTTGAAGCAGTTTACTTTACTATTATTTACATTTGCCTTATATTTACTTAGTTTCATTTTCTCTTTCAAAAATTTAAAAATAAATATTTAATATTCCAATTATTTTGGAGAAAACTCAAATGTGTATCGCTGCCATATTGTTGCTATCTAAAATTTATTTTTCAAAATTTATTAAATAATATAACAATATTGTTCATAGTCAGAGTAGAGAAAGAGTAAATATTACCAAACGTTATAACAAAAACATTTATTTTTAGTTGGAAATAATTTTTTATTTCACAAAAGAGAAAAAAAAATCGTAAGAGTTAAAACACACAGTTCAAACTGCTCGTTTGCTTTAAAATACACACAGAAACTCACACACGCTTACCACACTTGCAGCTTATAACAATAACAGCATCTAACTTCACGGTTAACCATAAAGCCAGCGCCAAAATGCGTTACAGCTGCCAACAATATAGTCATAAACTCTCGTAAACTCTCTCTCTCTCTCTCTCTTTCGAACTGCACAACTAGCCGAACATATGCCACACTGCTTGCCAAAAATTCAACAAACAGGCCACTCAACGGCGTTTCGAAAAATTTACACAAATAAATAAAATGTTATAGAGTTGTAATTTGAGTGTTCAAGCTACAACAAAAATAAATTGAAAACAAAAAAATTATTGTTGTAAAAATTTGTTAAGTAAACTGTGGGAATACTAACAAAATACTCACACACATACGTGTATACATATATAAACACGCAATTGGATTAAACGCAACATTGGTTGACCTCTTCAGAGTGGCTGGCCAAATAAAGAAAGTCGATGCGCGCCATTTGACCGGAACGTGGTCAAGTGGGACAAAGGAAAACGCAGCAGCAGCCAAAAATAGTAGTGGTAGCAATTGAAAAAGCAACAGTGGAGTGCAATGGTTTCGGATGACAGTGGGACTAGGGATGAAAGTAAAATATTAAGTAATACCTTCTGCTCAAATATAAACGAGACTGGCTCAATAAAACAAAAACGGTTAATTATTCTTCAATATTTATTTTATCCCCTTCAAAATAGTCACCATTAGAGGCGATACATATATGCCACCTTTTTTTCCAATCTTCATAACACTTCTGGTAGGCCGCTTTAGGTATGGCTTTCAGTTCCTTCTTCGAATTCTTTTTTATGACTTCAATCGACTGAAAATGCTTTCCACGAAGCGGCAATTTGAGTTTAGGGACAAGAAAAAAGTCACACGGTGCCATGTCGGGTGAATACGGTGCTTGCGGAACAATATTTACGTTGTTTTTGGTCAAATAATCGCGTACAAGACGAAACGTATGAGCAACAATTTTGGAACAAGTCGAGCAGACACACGTCTCATGCCCAAAACATCGTGAATAATGCTATGAGCGGATCAACTTGATATGTTGAGCTCACTAGCTATCTCTCTTTCAGTCACACGACGATTTTCCAACGCAATTTTCTTTACTTTTTCGACGATTTCTTCGTTTATTGACGTTGCTGGACGACGATCATGGGGCAAGTTCTCCAGCGATGTACGGCCGTCCTTGAACGACTTATACCAATCAAAAATACGTGCACGTGATAGACAAGACTCCCCATATGCCTTCTGCAACATTGGAACATTTTCATTGCGTCCGTCGCACTTATTCCATTGGAATAACAAAATTTCAAACAAACTCTTTGGCTCAACGTTAATTTCCATAGTAAAATTCGAAAAACACACTCGAGGTTGACTTGTTTATAGTGCCGTAAAAAAAACTATGTGACAGATCGCGCTCAAATTTGACATGTAAACATATAACAGTCCTGCCAACCTAAGCAAAAAAAAAATATGGCCATATGTCTTGTCCTTGTCGAGTTATGGATAAAGTCTCGTTTATATTTGAGCAGATATATATATATATATATATTTCGATATTTTTTTAAGTTTTGCATTTTTTTAAAATATTCTGTTCTTCTTTCTCTTTGGCGATGCACCGCTTATACAAATTGGCTTCTTCTTTTTGCTGTCAGCGCCAGTTGAAAATATCAAAATATTATGTGAAACCAGGCCGCTCTCCACCTGGTCCTTCCTATAGGGTGGCTAACATTCCACTTCTTCTGCTTGCACCGGCAGGTATAGCATCGAAAACTTTCAAAGCTGGAGTGCTTTCTTCTACTCGGATGACACGAAACAGCCAGCATAGCTAATTCGATAAACTATTACAATGTTTTCGAATGATTCTTACAGTTCATCGTTTTGTCAGTTGAAGCACCAGAGATCCTCAAAACTTTTTTATGAAAAGCTCTTAATGCCGACTCATTGGATGTAGATATCGTCTCCGCTCTTGCAGTTGGACAGAAATTATTAGGAACTTGTAGAGCTTAGTTTTTGTTCATACGGAGAAGAGTTCACTCTTCAATTGCCTACTACGTTCAAAGTAGCACCAGTCGGTAAGTGATATTTTTAGTTGGACTTCAGGGCTGAAATTATTATAGGTGGCAATGCTGGTCACTAGATAGATGAAATTATCTACGACTTGAAAGTCATGACTGCCAAATATTGAGTTGTCAGCCGAGATACCAAAGACTGTATCGAGATATCTTGGCTTTACAGAGGGTTGAGCGGTTGGTTGCCACTCACCTGGAAACCGCAATCCTACGTTTATACTTGGTACTGGCAGTCACAACCAATCAAGTCGCCAAAGAGACTAACGGCAAAGTAAATGGAATGCCATTAAAGGCCAACATGATGTTCCATAAATTTAAGTGTCAGCACAGCGAAGGCTAACAATTGGAGTCTCGGTGAGGGACCGAAGGGTATTTGTTTAAAGAATTTTTCTCATCATTTAAGCAACGGACCTTCCATGAGACGGCGTGATGGTTTCAGGAACCTTATTTTGAAGTTTTCTTCAGAGAGGTCTACTTTTCAGATCGATATTGCTCGCTTTGAAATGAAGCGCCGAACTCTGTATTGAATCCAAGCTACATTTTGAATCTGAAATAAATGTCTTCAAGCTACTAAATATTCATAGTTTCATCAGATGTAGGCTTGCCGTAACGTCTATGGAAACAATCTTGAAAATGCTGGAAAAAAATATATATATGACTTCATCGCATCGCATTTCATCGCAGCGGCAGTCCGTAAGGACACGTATCATTTTTTTTTTTGAATCTAAAGGTGGTGGTAGAAGCGGAGCCCTTATTTTCTGATGTATAAGTGCATATGAAGCAGATGTTGTCATCTCCGTTCACATATGTATCTATCGCAGACACAACTGGCAAATAAGAGGAAATGCGTTGTTTGCAACATTAGCTCACACTGCAAGTTTCTGCTTAGCTTATCTGCGACATGACAGTTGCAACATAATGCATATGTAATGAACGAGAGATAAATAAGCATATGTCGCAATCCACAATCAGCAATTTTACCCAATACACCTCAATTATACATGTTTGTTTAAGGAAATGAAAAATGGAAAACATAAATAAATGAATAATTATTTTTTCAGAAAAACGTCCTCCAAATTTGCAAAAACTTTTCATGTCTACCATTATTAATTTAAATTTTTTACTAACCTTTATATTTTACAGGCACTTTCAATGTTAAATTATTCCATTTATATAGGCCATACAAAAAATCGCATTCTGCTCAGATAAATTTCTAAAAAAAAAATCCTAAACTCCAAACAAAGTCTGTGGAATTAAAAAAAGAAACAAAAAAAAAAAAGAAAAAAGAAACAGCACTTTTCTCCCTCCTTCACCAGAATACGCATGTCGTACTTACAACATCCTTTCGCGCTGTTGTTTCTCCACTTCCGTGTTTTGTGCAGCTGATGCAGAGACAGACAACTGGATATGTGGCTAGTTGTTGTGATTATGCGCCATTGTTGTGCGTTGTTAGTTTTAATGTTCGTGTTTGTGTTTGCGTTTATGTTGGTGCTTGTGTTGTGTCACTTGTAAATGGTTTTCTCGTTGACTTCCCACAACAGCCGTTGCCCTTCCGTTCCATGTGTTCTTCCTCATTTTGTACATATGTATGTTTTACGCTCTTGCACTACACGCCTCACTTGCGTGCATTGTCCTTGTCTTGTTTAAATCCCTGTTTGTTATACGCTACTCACTTGTAGCTTGTCGTTGGCATCGTGTCCTGTCTTGTTGCGGCTTCAAATGCGCGCCGGCAAACTAGAATGTCTGTTCCAAACTGTATTGGTTTGAGTGTGTGTGTATGTGTGTAGTTTTGTGTGTACCATATGTCTTTTCATTTGTCACTTTCGAATGTCTATCCATTTGGGTTTCAATATTATTAGACATTCGTGAATGTAGTTTTGTGGAAGGGATTAGGATGAGGATTTATACATACAATATATAAAGGACGACTTTTCTCATAATTATATTGCAAAAAAAAAAAATAATAATTAGTAAAACTTAAAAAAACGTTAAATAAATTATTATCGTACAAATTATTACTCCCTATAGTGGCCATATTAATATGACGAATTTTATAAAACAAATATACTTGTTTAAAAAATATTTTTGTAATTTTTTTTTTTTAGTTTTATATCCAAGTGAAATTTAAATGACTGTGACAGAAATACACTCTGAGTGCTTCTCATTCCCAGTCGAGAGCCGGCCGCAAATATAAAATTTATTTTGTGGATTTTGTGAACCGGGGCTCACCCTATCCTTCCAAGTGGCAGCACACGATGCTTACTACTCGACTATTGCAGCCGCTAAATACTTTAGTTTAGTTTCATACTGAACTAAATAATGAAAGGTCAGACGAAAACGTGGCCCCAGGTTGTAGATAAGATCTTCTATCTTGGGGCAAGCATCAAAACCAACAATATGACCACAAGAATCACTCTTGCCAAAAGGTGGTACTTTGTACTATATAGGTATCTGAGAAGTTAAGCTCACTCCCTATGAACAAAACCTTAGCACTACCTGACACTTATTATTCCTGTCCCGCTATATCGTCCAGAAAGATGAACGATGAAGACAGCTGATGAGTCGGTGCTAGTAGTTTTGGAGAGAAATATCTGCTACATGAAACTGCTACCAAAAAAAAAATGTAGATAATTTTTTTAACCTTTTACAGTTGCTATTAATTTTTTTTCTTTTCTCCCTGCAAAAAAATTTTTTTTGTTTTGCTATGGATATAAAGAAAATGTGGGCGTCGAAGAAACAAATAACTAATTTGGGAAAAAGAACGAAACTAGGCTAATTAAAAATATAAAAGATGGTCCAGTCGGAAGCATGGTGAAGTGAACTACCTATATTATGAAAAATCATGGAAAATCATTTTGACTAATGAAGCTCATTTCCACCTCGATGGCTACATCAATAAACAAAACTGTCGCATCTGGGGCTCGGAAAACCCAAGATTTTTTGTAGAAAAGTCTTAATATTATCAAGGTGTTACTGTTTGTTGGCTTTTTTGATTCGTCGGGGTCATTGGACCTTACTTTTTTCGAAAGTGAATTGATTGCGCTATCGAGAGATGATTAATAGTTTTTAATGGCCGTAATTGGATGGTGTATTGATGGGGAGAGAGTTTACTTTCAAGATGACGACGCCACGTGTCACACATACAACGATACCATTGATCTTTTAAGGGAAAAGTTTCTTACTGGAAAACCCTGCATTTCGAACTGGAGGTAATGTAATATATCATTTCATGTACATGAAAGCTGTAAAAATTTAAGTATTGCAATGCCGATTTTGGCTAATATAAATTGAATTCGCACCTTGTGGTCCTTTTTAAGTACTGACTGAATTCCAATTTAAAAATTTGTACAACGTAAGTTTTTAAATATATTTTTTTTTTTGAATGTAGAATTTTACGACGATGTAGTGTGATGATATTGGATGAGTGCATAAGTTCGTGCCCGATTTCAAGTGCAAACTAAAATTGAAATTTTTTGAAGAAAGCGCTTTTATTAATCAATTATGTATTCGCCATCATATTCGGCAATCCACTCCCAACGTTCAACCAATTTACGGATGCCTGATTCATAGAAATCGCGCGGTTTCTCGTTGAAAAAGGTGTCAAGGTGGCTTTTGACGTCTTCCACATTTTTAAATTTTTTTCCATTCAAATTGTTCTGCAGCGATCGAAACAAATGATAATCAGAAGGTGCAATGTCGGGTGAATATGGGGGATGCGGCATGATTTCCCAATTCATCTCCTTCAGTTTGGCCAGGGTCGGTTTTGCAACATGTGGCCTGGCGTTGTCATGATGGAAAAGAACTCCTTTGCGATTGGCCAAAATCGGACGTTTTTCATCAATTGCTTTCTTCAATTCGACCAATTGCTGACAATACTTGTTGGCAGTGATCGTTTCTCCAGCTGGCAAGAGCTCAAAATAGATCACGCCTCGGATATCCCACCAAATGCACAGCAGTACCTTCATCGGATGCAATCCACCTTTCGACATCGGTTCCTGCTTCCATGTTCTTTTGCGTTGAACATTGTTGTACAGGACCCATTTTTCATCACCAGTCACGAGCCGATCCAAAACAGGTTCGTTTTTGATCCGTCGAAGCAAAGAAATTGCTGTTGACATACGGTCCACTATGCTCTTTTCACTCAACTGATGTGGCTCCCATGTATCGAGCTTCAAAGTGTACCCAACCTTTTTTAAACGACGAAACGCAGTTGATTTGTTGACGTTCAATTCACTGGCAACCTCTTCCGTCGAAATACGTGAGTTATTCGCAACTAAAGTCCTTAGAACATCGTCATCAAGCTCAGAAGGCCGTCCACTGCGAGGTTGATCTTCGAGGTTAAAATCTCCATAACGAAATTTCGCGAACCATTTCTTTACTGTGCGGAGTGCTGGAGCACGGTCCAAATAAACTTCGCGAATATCTTTAGTTGCAGCGCCCACTGTTTTTCCTTTGCGGAATTCGTATAACATAATATGACGCATATGATCTTTTTCGTTGTTCATCTTCCATGCGTCTTTTCACTAAGCAACTCAAATCAAAATGAAGTTATTTTATGCTTGATCTACAGTTCGGACTGTCACCTTTCCAACGATATATAATATGTATATATTTCTTTCAAGAGCGCCACTCTCAAACGATTCGTACGGCATCCAGCGGAATGCGGAAAATATATATTTACAATATATTTTTAATATACGGTTGTTTTGAAAAAAGTCAGTTTTTCCAAACCAAGATATCAGACTACTACCTTAAATTTAAATTTAAAAATACTAATCAGTACTTATTTAGAGCTTAAAATTAAATTAGTACTGAAACATTGCTAATTGTTCACTTCTTCAGTTTAATACTTTTGTTTACATTTATAAACATATTTATACGTATGTATATTTATATAAGGCATTTGACCCCAATAGCCCGTTGGCCATTTATTGTTGAAGTAAAATCGTTGTTGCTTTCATTGTATTCAACGACTTATGAGGTAATCGTCGCTGTTTGCTACTTTAATACATCTCTCAGCGCTTTATTATAATGGTGCTGGCATACGATACAGACACACACATATATTCCTCTTTCACTTGCCTTCCCTACATACATACATATTGTTGACCTATTGTTGGCTTTGTTGTTGACCTCAGTCAGCAACCACAGTTGCGACCCCCCAGTCAGAGCATCAGAGCAGACTAAGTCCAATGGAATTTACGAGACTTTCAACAAAGTCATTGTCGCTATGCGCCGCTGAGCGATACTGCGCCGCTATGTGCTGCCTTGTTCGGGTGTAGATGACATTGTGTGTGCTGGGCGTTGGGCTCTGTGCGCTATTGTGACAACTCTTGCCGCATAACCTCATGACTTTTGGTGTCCACTTTTTACCACACTTTGTCGCTTTACCACTTTACTTTTGAGCTGCTTTGCACTCACTGTGTTGTCTGCGCTATGCGCTTTGTTCGTGTGATTTTTTCCTGGTATTAATTTTTTCACTCTCTCTTATCCTGCTGTGCGGTTGACAGAGGTCCGTTGGTTTCGCCTACAGTGTACTCGTACAGTGTGGTGTGACTGGCGCAGCGGCGCTTTTCCGTATTTCCTTGTGAGTGCATTCAGGCCTGTGTAGATATGTGGTGGTAGGCCTGCATGGGTCGGCTCACATTTTTTGCATGCATATCCTTGAGGTCTGTGTGCGCACTGCCACTCACCTCACTCACATTTTGTTGGGCTAATGTGGTCATAGGAGAAAATTTTGCAAGGAATTTGTTGTAATTGCTTTTAGTGGCGATTAACTGTGGTAGCTTTTATTGTTATTATTTCTACGCAGATTACTCATTTTCAATATTCTCCACCAACCGTAATAATGGCGTACAAGCGAGCATTTGTGTGATTTCAAAGAATATCTTAAGGCAGCTTTAAGTTTTTATATGCCCCTTTTTCTTATTCTTCTCCTACGCAGTTTGCTTCATCTTCTTCTTCTTCTTAATCCGTAAGCCTTAAAATGCATCCACTTCATTGCACTCTACTGCCTCTACCGTTTGCCTCTGTTGCATTTGCCCTTCCTGATAATGACGCTGCAGGTTCTGCTGGCTCTTCTGACTGTGCGGGTTCATCTTTGTGTTCCCTTGTTCGCTTATGGTTATCCTTCTTTAGTAGTCACACACACACACATACACACACATGCACACATACACACATACACACTTCGCATTCTCCCTTTTGCTCATCAGTTTATAAATGTCGAGTAATTTTAGTTGCACTTCAAGTGTGTGTAAATGTCATTTGTGTCATAGCTGGTTGTTGTTGTTAGTGTTATTGCTGTTAATTTTGATGAAGTCGTTCGTGTTGCTGAGTTAATATTGATTTTATGACGATGACGTTGTAAATTTTCCTTTAATGAAGTTGAAAGCTTTATTGCTTCTTGTGCACAAATAGATTAATTTTAATGAAAATTTATAAAGTTCTCAATTTAAAATGTTTATGAGCGCTTTCCAATTAACACTGACGAAATGGTTACTAATTTTTTTACTAAAGTTTTTTTTTGTATAAATCAAATTTCTTGAAGTTGAGCACAACTTAATAGCAACCTTTCAAAGACGAAGTTACGAGCGGAGGCTTAAAAGTGATTACGCGATCTGTCTTTCCTTGATCCTTCCAAACTGAGTGGAGGTCATGCATATTTTCAAATGCCACCGGCAGCTACTGCTACGAAAACTTTCAAAGCTGGTGTGTTTTCATCCACTTGGATCACAAAACGCAGCCAACGCAGTTACTGTATTTTATTTCCTTGAACTATTTCAATGGTGACATGCGTGTATATCTTGTACAGCGATATTTCCATTATCTTGCGGAAAACCTTGCTCTCAAAAACGCCGACTCATCAGATGTACTCATAGTCCTGATAATAAGAGACTTGCAGATTTTCACCATTGTTCGTCGAGAGAGGATTTTGCTCAGTTTGAAGTAACCCATGTTGACAAGATGATTCTGTGTTAGATTTCCATACTGACATTATTTTTCCAAAATTGACGAAATTATTTACATCCCCAAAGCTACAGTGACTTGATGACTATTTGTTAGATGAGAAGTAGACATTTCATCTTGCCCTCATTCCCTACCGGACCTATATGCTTCACTTCATTTTTCAGTCTGATTAAGGCAAAATTAGCGGTTTGTGAGACCAATTCATATATAGGGTTTTCCAGTAAGATGCCACGCTTACGGGACAGTATCCTTTTTATAAAATTTTCCGTCATCAAATAGCAAAGTGGTTGCTGTGTGCCCTCAATAGCTTCATCCATCCATCTTTATGGTCTTGAATCGTTGTTGGTCTATAGGCTTAGACCCCTTCTTTTAGGTGACTCCACAAAAAGAAGTCACACGGTGTTAAATCACAACACCTCGGTGGCTTTTTGCTTATTTATGGTATTGTTGCTTGTATGGCAAATAAAAATTAATTAACCATGTTTCGATAGAGCAATCGATTCACTGCAACTGTTGCTGCAGCTTCTTTTTCGATAAATTAAGGTACAATGATCCACCCGGACCATAAACCAAACTAAACAGTTAAACGCTGAGAACGCTTTCCAACTATAAATCTTAGCTTTTCCTTGCACCAGATATGACAGTTTTGCTTATCGACGTAGCCATCGAGGTGGAAATTGACCTCATCGTTAAGATGATCTTCAGATGAAGTTTCGGATCTTTTTCATGCATTGCAGTTCTTTTGTTAACTGAACTTTATAAGCCTTAAAACCCAAGTCTTTGTGCAAAATACGGTGTAGTGACGTTTGTGGAATGTCCAAAGAACGACGAGGAGTGGATAAACCTGTGGTTTCTTTACCACTTTTGGCTACAGCAGCTACAAAAGTGGCACCTACAGAAATGGCGGGTTATTTACGACCTCTTCCTGCTACTCGGCAACTCGTATTATTTACCCCAGGATATATTAAAGAAGTCGCATGATAAGGAGTAATCTTGCCAGAAACCATGTTTGGTATCGATTTTAATGGAGCTTTTGGTGTTGCTTGACGCTCGTCCGGGATAACAAAAATTCAGATATAGCGGCGTAAAGCATGTATCTTTCGAGCTTTCGATCCTCATTTCAGTTCTAAAGCCAAAGTGATCAGATCCACATTTCTCTTTTTCTTTCACATGGTACGCTTGGGAGCACATTTATATTCCAACTGGAAGGAAACTGATGCATGCACCTTGTCAGTTCTTCGCCGCTGTATTTAAACACCTATGCGGGCAATCTTTTGGCATCCGATGTTTTGTTGTTAGGGAAGAAATTGTTACTCACGGTTTAGTTAGTGGAGCATCCGTTTTAAAGCAACTATATTTTCTTCTTTAGAAATTATTTAAGGCCATTCATTTTAATGTTTACTACATTCGATTGATCTTAAGGGAAGATTGCATCCAAAAATTCTAGTCCAACCTCTTTTTAACCAGCCACATTGTGGCCAATTTGTTGCCCTCTTGAGGAGGTATTAATTGAAATTTTTTCCATAAAATTTGTATATCCATCAGAGTTGGCTGCCACAGTCTCTACAACTGTGCTGTGATTATGTAGAAAAAGACTTAAGATCATTATCTAAATTAGTCAACCAAAAAGCTCAGCATTATCTTCAAAGGCTTACGTTTGTCAAATATTAGAGTTAACAGCAGAAAAAAAAATTTGAGGTAGAAGAAAAAGCGTAAATAAAGCCTGAAATCTTGAAACTATGCACTTAAAAAAATGAAAGCGATGAAACTAGGATGCAAAATTTATTCGTTATTTCTTACTTTTTCAAATCAATTTTCCTTTTGGTAAGTTTTGTTTTCCTTGTTAAACATTTTAGCACAAATAAGAGAAATTTCTAACGTTAGTCGACAACTACAAACTTTATAGACCACACACACACAGACACACGAAATAACATACAGACCAGACAAAATCTGGCAACACTGGCGATTGGTCGTTTTGTCGGCCGAATCGATGGCATTGTTTAGTTACCTGCTATCTCAGTGAGTTACACAGCAACCTTTCACTAATTCCCGTAAGGTAACTGCCAATTGCATGTTTTTCAGTGCAGAGTATATCTCTCCTTTGCAAACACACACACGCGTGTGGTTTTGCTTTCATCCGCTTACGCATTGTATCTATCCCAAAATTTTTGCAATAATCCTTACAATTTCGACATTCAACTCGAATTGAGGTTGTCTACTTTGCCTTTGCTTCCTGATTTGAGGTACGCCTGTTGACCTACTTTTGTACTTTGCTAGCACAAAGCTAGACACCTGCAGTAATTCAATGCTCTTCAAATTTCAAAAGTAGGAAGCAATGCTTATAAAAAATATACTCACTCCTGAAATCGAAAAAAAATTCTTTTAATTTCATCAAATATTTGAAGTTTTCATTTTAAGCATTTTGATAAAAAATAAAAATAAACAAATATGTATGGGAAAAAATTTAATAAAAAATTAATCAAAAAATTTAAATTAAATAAAACCGGTGAAGCAAAATAAAAGGCAAAATGGAATGAAATAAAAAAAAAAAATAAAAAACATAAGCACAAGAAAATAAAATTTAACAAAAACAATAAAAATACCCTAAAGAAAAATAAGAAAAACTCAAAACAAAACTAAACGCTTAAAGGAATATTACCCAAAAATATAAATATGTACATGATAAAATAAATAATATGAACTAAAATGAAATAAAAAAGTTAAAATAAAACAAAATAAATATATAAAATAAAATTAGTTAAATTTAAATATTATAATATAAAAAAGAAAAACAAAATTAAAAAAAATGAAATAAAATAAATTAAAAAAAAGTTATATTATTAAATAATAACATATAAAAAAATAAAATAAATCAAATCGAATAAATAAAAATAAAATGAATAAACAGAATTTCCTAGAGTAAGGTAAAGTAGTTTACTGCATAGTTTATCAATTTTAAGTACTGTAGTAAAGTAAAATAAAATAAAATAAAATAAAATAAAATAAAATAAAATAAAATAAAATAAAATAAAATAAAATAAAATAAAATAAAATAAAAAAAATAAAATAAAATAAAATAAAATAAAATAAAATAAAATAAAATAAAATAAAATAAAATAAAATAAAATAAAAAAAATAAAATAAAATAAAATAAAATAAAATAAAATAAAATAAAATAAAATAAAATAAAATAAAATAAAATAAATTAAATAAAATAAAATAAAATAAAATAAAATAAAATAAAATAAAATTAAAAAAAACATAAAAATAAATAAAATAAAATAAAATAAAATAAAATAAAATAAAATCAAATAAAATAAAATAAAATAAAATAAAATAAAATAAAATAAAATAAAATAAAATAAAATAAAATAAAATAAAATAAAATAAAATAAAATAAAATAAAATAAAATAAAATAAAATAAAATAAAATAAAATAAAATAAAATAAAATAAAATAAAATAAAATAAAATAAAATAAAATAAAATAAAATAAAATAAAATAAAATAAAATAAAATAAAATAAAATAAACTAAAATTAAATAATATAAAATAAAATTAAATTAAAAAAAATTAAATTTAATTAAACTAAATTAAATTAAATTAAATTAAATTAAATTAAGTTAAATTAAATTAAATTAGATTAAATTAAATAAAATTAAATCTAATAAAATAAAATAAAACAAAATAAAGTAAAATAAAATAAATTAAAATAAAGTAAAATAAAATAAAATAAAATAAAATAAAATAAAATAAAATAAAATAAAATAAAATAAAATAAAATAAAATAAAATAAAATAAAATAAAATAAAATAAAATAAAATAAAATAAAATAAAATAAAATAAAATAAAATAAAATATAATAAAATATAATAAAATAAAGTAAAATAAAATAAAATAAAATAAAATAAAATAAAATAAAATAAAATAAAATAAATAAAATAAAATAAAATAAAATAAAATAAAATAAAATAAAATAAAATAAAATAAAATAAAATAAAATAAAATAAAATAAAATAAAACAAAATAAAATAAATCAGATAAAAAAATATAAAAAATAATAGTATTTAAATAAAATGAAATGTAAAAAAATGCAATAGGCTAGAATGAAATAAAATAAATTAATATAAATCAAACTAAAGTTAAACTAAATAAAATAAATCAAATATAATAAGTTCAATCAAAATGAATAAATAGATTAAATATAGTAAAGTAAATTAGTTCTGCGCATAGCTTATCAAATATTAGTAGTGTAGTAAGCTAAAATAAAATAGAATACAAGTAATAACATAAAGTAAAATAAAATAAGCCATTACAAATTCAAAAAATTAGAAATAATACAAAACACAATGAAATAAAATAAAATTAAGTAAAATAAGCTGAGATGAAATAGAATAAAATGAAATAAAAAAATTGTTAATAGTAACTTAATTAAAAATCTAAATTTAAATAAAATAGAAAAACATCAAATAAAATATATTGAAAAAAGATAAAAAAAAATGAAAAGGTAAATGACATGAAAGAAAATAAATTCATTTAACACATAGTTAGTCAATTTACAGTGGCCTAAAATTATGGTTTATAATACAGGAAAAAATACAATTAAACAACATGATATATAATAAAATAACATAAATGAACTAATAAATACTAGACAGAAATATATAAAATTTTGATGTCAATAAATAAACAAATTAAGTAACAAGATAGTAAAATTAAAAAAAAAGGATTTTTTTGCTGTAAATATTTTTTCCGCTCCTACTTCGTTGTCACCTTGATAAATTCTCCTACATTCATTTGCTACTGCTACTTTTCTACTATTGTTTGCTTTGTTTTCTGTACAGTTAGTTTTCTTTTCATTTCGTTGCAATGGCTTTTTGTCTTCACTTTCAATTGTACGCTCTTGTTATGTTATTGTTTTGTTTGCAATGCTTGTTAGATTGGCTTGCTAACGGTATTGGAACTGGTAATACCTTGAGGAATAAGGACACGAATGATTTCCGCACATTGACTTTACAGTACATACAACAATGGGAAATATGTTTCACTGCGAAAGAGAATGACCTTAAAGCTAGAGGAAGTTAGATATTTTTCACTTTGTTTGAAATCAGAAAATTGAGGTTGTAAAAGTGGACAACGCACAAATCATTTATACATGAAGTTATACTTCGGAAATATATAAGCTTGGAAGTAGTTAGATGGTAGTCATAATTACAATAATATTTTAGTTTTTTTATTAGGTTTAAAGTACTTCCTCGAATGCGGCTGAAATCGTCCGATAAATAGTGGGCAATGAAATTCAGCTTTCTTTTAAAATTAAATTCTTAAGTATAGAAAATAGAACCTTTCAAAAATGTATTAAGTATTTTAGATGACAGATTCTTAAATTAAAGTAATTGAAATATGCATAAATTCAGAGTGATTAGTTTATTTTAAAATTCTAATAATTTTCGTATGAATTCCTGAAACGTTTGCATAATTTTGACACCAAACGCTCTTGTTTTCAATTAATTATTATTTATTTTTGCCTTTTCGAAAATAATTTGTCACATGTTTGCAACATAATCTAAAAAGTTTAGTCATATGTGAAATATATTGAGATTTCCTTTTTTGTACTACGCTGCGTATGAGTAACATTTTGTCAGAATCGAATATAGAGTGGGAGAAAGTGATGGAGAGATACACGTATATTACATGCAATTTGTTGTAAAACTTTCCGAAAAGTTGAGTTGTTGCCACAAGATTATGAAATAAGCCACATAACGGAAGTGTAAAGTCCAAAAAGCAAACTTCAAAAGATTTCTTGATATCAGATTTATGCACACTTTTTTGATCAAAGTACTTGTGTTGAGAAGAGTTTTTCTCAAAAAAAAAAAACAAAAAAAAAATTAGAAAGAAAAGAAATTTTGCATGCAGCATGCAACATGCAACTTGCTATGTAAGCACACAAGTTTATGTTGTTATTGTTCTTGTCGTTTGGTCAGTAGAAATTTATGGACAATCGCAAACACACACACGCACACACACACAATACTTATGAGAGTAGAAGAGCTGCAAAAATAAAGGAAAACATGCAACGACAGCTGCGCTTGATTTCAACAAATACTCGATTACATATCTACGTAGCTACATACCAATTCGTTTTCCATATGTATATAAATATGTATGGTTTTGTATGTGCATATGTGTATTACTGTCTTCGAGCGTAACTTTAGTTGTTTATATGTTCCATAATTGCTTACCACACAAGAAAATATATTTATATTTGCGCATGTGGAGCATTTATTTTTCATATTGCATATGTTGTTGTGTACATAGCTATGCTTGTCATGAACGAAGCACTCATAAAACAGAAACTCATGTTTTATTGACAAAATGTGACAAGAATTTTACTTTTGATTTTGCTTTGTTTCTGTTGAAACTACGAAAAAATGTTATAATAATTTTCAGTAGTTGCTAAAGCTGTTTCTGAATTTTTCTAGTATAGTTATTGATAAGATTTAATATTGCTTATGTTTAGTTTTGGCTACAGATACCAGAAAGTTTGTTAAGTTTTTAGTTTTTAGTTTTAGAACTTTTTTTTATTAGAAAATGCTGAAATTTTGCCTAAAGCATATTTTTTAAAATTTTAATATTTTTTTTATCGCAAAATTTATGCAACGAAAATAACATGCTTATGAACACTTTCTATAAGATTTCTATACTAGTTAGAGTAAGAAGAGATTCGATGACTTTTTAGATAGAAATTTTTAGAGATTTGTTTTTTTTTGTGTTTTTAATATTTTTGTGGCATTTTTGTTGAAAAAGGTTTTTATAACTTCAGAACTATTTGGCAAGTTGAATATTTCAGTTAAGTTCGAAATGCATGAAAAATATGAAATTAATAAATATTTCGACTTTTATTATAAAATTAATGCAAAGTCTTACATAGAACGATAAGTAATGTGATTCGGCGCCAGAAAGTTATCTTTCGCCAAGATTTCAGTAAATTTTGGTATTAATAAGATTATTTGACTCTGCAATTCTCAGATATCTATTTAGCTCTATTTTTGAAAAAGTCGCAATTCTATCACCATCGGATAACAATAAAAATACTTTATTTAAATGCTAGTTATGTTTAGGACTATAATTATAGCTCGTAGAAACATTTTAAGAGCTATATGGGTTCAAAAGAATTCCTCAAATATGGCGAAGTTACGCTACGAAATTTCCGTAAATTGAATATTTAAGCTTTTTAGGATTGAAATACAAAACAAAAATGTTTTTTGATTTCACATAAACTTTTTATGGATTTATGAGCACCATCAATTTTCTAAAACGTTATGCCACAATAAAAAAAAATTTAAGCCAATATTTAAAAAAAATTTTTTTTTGGCAAAATCTTTTGGTTTATGCGTGTTTTTTATGTTCTTTGGTGCTTTCAATAATATAGTTTTCGAGCAAGCTCCGTATTTTGTCAATTTTTGTTTGAAATTAGAAGAAAATGGATTTTTATTTCTTCAATATGACGTACATTTTCAAAAATTTATGATACTCATAAGTTCATAGCAAATTTGGTGGGGAATTAAAACAAAAATGATTTTAAATATGTTCCAGAATTGTAGCAATATCAAAAGTTCAATTTAGGGAAATTTTGAATTTAACCTTATAATTTTTTTTTAAATATTTTGAACTGATATAGCACACAATTTTTTTCATAGAAGCTGTCATCATCACCTAGTATATATGTAAAACTTAGATCCATCGCTTTACGAGGTCCTGAATAAAAAAATATTTCTGAAAAAAAGTATTTTATTTCGTAAACGGAAGGATCCAGAAGTATCTCAAACTCTCAGTATCGAAGTTTTTTTTACCAATATCAACATTTTTTGAAATGATTAGCTAGATACCTTCCGGGGGCCGATTCACTATAGCTACGGTTCTACACGTATAGTTTATAAAATTTCACTAAAAAGTGGTAAAATAGGTCAACACAAACTTTGGCAATGGCGTACCAAAATTACATAAAAATGACATATATACACTAGTTTGCATCTTTATGTATTTTTTATACTACATATATTTTGTGATCTTTTTGGTTTATTCGCTCCCATATTTGTTTTGAATTCTGAAAATATGCTTTTACTTTACTGTTTGCTTAAAATACAAATAAAAATTGCGCATAGAACTAAAAAAAATCTCCAATAAAATCTGTAGCCTTACAGCAATTAGGCAACAACAAAAGAAATAGCATTTACACTTTACTCAATATAAAATCAAAACAATACCCATAGAATTACACAAAAATAAGTGAAAGGCTTGTTCTTTCATTGTTATACTTCACTTAACTCTTTTACTTCATACATATATGTGTATATAAACACATGTAGCATACAATAACTGGACCATTTGCGTTTTATGATCAACGATTGGGTCAGTCAGCTGTCCTACTACCATTAGAACGCATTAAGCTTTGGGGAATTAATGTATGTGTACGTATGTTTGTATGTGTTTAAGGGTATGAGGTCAGTTGTTTTGTAAAGCTGTGTTCGATTCGTTGACATAATCGTAGTGTATGTGGAGTTTCATTGATGGAAGGTCATCAGTGTGCTTTAGGGTAGTTTTTGGGTATACCATATACCTATGTGAATATTAGACAGAAAAAATAATCTAAAGGTTTTCTGTAGCACAAAAAGAGACTTTTTTTCAATGGAATTTCAGGCATAATCATGTTCGATTTATTTGCTCATTAAGTAAATATTTAAAGATAAAACATTCGTTGATTCAGGATACATAAGACCTTTTTTGGAATTCTGAATTGTTTTATTCAATTCGTAAAAAGCTCACATCCCAAAATTTGTTTTAATAAATTTAAGAAATTTAATTATTTTATCACTGCTTTAATATTCTTGCTAATGTAATAAATAAACCACATTTTTACCGAGTTTGAAGTAAATTAAATCATAAATACGTTTTTTTTTTTATTAGATCAGTACCTGGTCAACTTCTCGAAAATTTGTTTTTGCGCTTGAACCATAGAAACAAACTCACAAACTGACTGGCGGACACTTCTGGAAATGATTGAAAATTACTAAAAGAGAAAAAATTCATGATTATAAAATTAAAAAAAAAAAAAAAAAGAAATCACTTCAGTTAGAGTTGCAATTTGGACATGAGAACTAGCTGGTGAATGTTTAATTCTACCGATGGTGTTCACTTTGATAACCTTTTTCTCTTTCCAGCTAGAGTCTTATGAGTTTGTGTTTCAGGCGATGTCAGTAGATTCTATAGGTTTTCGACCACGATTTGATTTTTAAGCTGATGTCCCCAACCTCAATGGTTCAACTGATTTAAGAATATCATGCAGAGATGATGTAGAAGTGGTCAGGCCCGACATGCTGCCCAAGCCCGATGGAATGGGCATCGCAAAAGACTCAGAAGTGACGACTTCAAATTCACCATATCGTGATCTGTTGAAACAACGATACGTTGGTCTTCCAGAATATTGTCTTCAATGCCAAATAGATTTATGGCACTTAATTCGGCAGCAACATAACTACTTTCTGCAAAAAACATTTGGGTTGCAGTGAAAAACACTGGTTCTTCTGAAGCCCCGTTTTATATTTTTAGGCGTTGCAGCAATATATAATGTTATCTAAGAAACATTTAAGACAAAAAAAAAGAAAGAAATAAACTGAGACTAATTTTTCAAAATATCCTTTAACATACCGTCTGTTTCTTCTGAAACATCAAGATTTGCTTTGTCGATTTTATCAATGTACCATCCCAATGTGGTTTCTGAAATTCCGTTTGCCTTAGCAATAGAGGTCTTGGAATTGCCATGCATTTTCACCATTTTAATTGCCTCCAATATTTGTTCGAAATCATTTATTTTTCCAATATACCTTTATGTGACGACATGTCTCAAAAGATCAAAAAATTCCAGAAAATTAATTAAAGTGACACAGAATATGTTATTTGCTGATAATATGCATTTCTGTACACAATAAATGCAAGGCCACTATACCTTACAAAAATACTGCCGTCGTACTTTACAAGTTATTGTTGTAAATTTGTTGGTATTACTTTCTGAGTTACTTTCAGTTGAATTGAGAAAATATCAAAAAATATTGTTTAGGGCCTATACAATTTGCTCCATATATTTACCTGACTTAATTTTCAAAAAATCTTCTCTCCAGCACTGTAAACACACATATCAAATAACGAAATCATTTATAATTCAAATTACAAGTCCGCTGTTTATTACCAGTGTATATAAAATGGCATCACGATAAAGCCCGCTCAGACATTCCATTTGACACTTTACACTCCCCTAAATAATTTAAATAAAAAAATTAAGTTAATTCTGATTTGACATGTTCGCCACCATACCTTACACTCCCCTTAGTAGCTGTATTATTACTCTTACAGCTTCAGTGCTATAAATATATGTTCCCTATTTAAATAACACAGTAATGCAGTCTGAAAAAGCGTTGCGATACACATGAGTACACTTGCGATGGATACATCGCTCGTCGGATTGGAGTGAATTTGCTGTAATATTTCTATACCTATCACTTTGCTCTTCTCATGCGTTGCTTTAATTCTGCCTCTAAGCGGTTGTTAGTTTAATAATGAACCGTAGAAAAACAATCACAGCATGGATCATATTACATGTATGTGATAAAGTAAATATTTTTCTAATCGCAAGGAAATACTTGATCCAAAGCTGGAGTTTTGTATTTCCTTGTAAAATGCACCATATCCGTTTTATCGGTATTAACTTTTGGTCCTTTTGCTAAATTTTTTTCTTAGCCAGAAATCTAAAGACTGTTAAATATTTGCCGTTCAAGTGTTATTATATTTTTCTGCAGTTAAACTCTAACTGCGATGGTCCAGAGTGGATCTGTAGACTTTCTTTGTGAAACCACGTCTAATCGCCATTTTCCAACATTAAGGATTTTTCACAGACGTTACTGAACGTTTTGCCGAACATCTTAGCATATTTCTCTTATTCAAAAGCCGATTCTACCTACCGCACGACATTATGCAATGTTGCGTCTACCGATTTCCCGTTCCCGTTCATGTAAGCGTAAACTTCATAGAGTTTACTTAGGAACATCTCTGTAAGTGGTAACTCGAGGCATAGCAAAGAAGATTGCTTCTAAGACTGGAGTCCATAATCCGGGAACGTCTGTATTGCCCACGTAGACTTATCTGTTTTTGCTATGCCGCATAAGCTTTTAATCTGCTCCGCACTAGCAGGCGAAGAGTAGTGGACATTAAAAAGCATTTCCAATCATTCCTTACTGTTATTCGCTAATTAAGTGTTCTAAGATTTTACTGGAACTTGAACCGTGTTTCCGTTGGATAGCATTTTCCTGCTGTGTCTTCTATGCTACTGGAGAAGTTTTGCCAAGAGCTTTTCTTAGCTTGGCTTCTAGCTTCTTTATATGACCTTAGTAGGGTCTTATATTCATCCCAGAACTATGTATTGTATATTCAGTTATTCGTGATTACTCGAAGCTTTAAATTCAAAAAAAAAGCTCATCTATTTCTATCGGCAGTAACACACCATTCCACAATACTATTTTTTTTGAACGAATTTCAGACTAATAATGCAACACTTACCATCGAACAACCATTCGATATAACACCGTCAGACTTTTTTCTTCATTCAGAACTCTTTTTTTTTAAATTGGGACACCTGTTTTCAGTTGCAATACAAAGAGATTCTGGCATTTTTTAATACTAAAATCTGTAGGTTTCGTAAAAGAAGTTTTAAAATCGGTTTTATTTCATTTTAATTAGTGCCAATCAGTTGTTATTTTCTACTGACGAAGTTAGTTGACTTCTCCTTGCCAGTTTTTCGATTTCTAAAAGACAACACATAATAATATTTGCTTAAGGCCAAGCTCGACTTTGCCAGGATAATTATCCGCAGTACATCACGTAGTCGAACAAACTTGACTGCAACCCTTCGGCACAATTTAGGGTTGAAATTAATAAAAGGCATGAGTTAACGACAAAACAAACAAACCGATGACAACACAAATAAAAGGTTAAATTAATCAAACCGGCATGTGGAAAGTTTGCACGCCGCACAGACAATCCAACACGCGGATGTGCCAACACGAAGGTTAAAGTAAGAGTAGCGACAAAATAACAAAATCAATTCCAGTGTCCAAAATTCGTGCCGGTAAAGTTTTTTCTCTCTTGTTTGTTTTTTTTTTTTTTTTTTTTTGGGGAAAATTTATTCAAGCGCAAAATTTGCCTAGTCAACAAATTGTCTGCATAAATAACAGCAAAAATAAACAAAGGAGCAGCAAAGTAACGGCAACAACAATAACATTGTAGGAAATATGAAAACAAACACTTTTGTATACATGAATATGTGCAAACAAATGCCAAAGCAACAACAGCCAAGGCAAAAATCATGCGTATGGTACGCCACTGCGTATACGCAACGCAACGCAAATCAAGCAGAGCACAATTTATGACAACCATTTAATGGATAGACAACAACGGTCTTGCCTACACTATTATGCAATAAACAGTGGTCACAATTGAGGCATCAAAGTTTGTCTATGAAATTTTGCATTGGCGACAAAAGAGCTGAAGAG
The DNA here is from genome assembly GCA_037013455.1 of Ceratitis rosa. NCBI lineage: Eukaryota > Metazoa > Arthropoda > Insecta > Diptera > Tephritidae > Ceratitis > Ceratitis rosa. The sequence goes on from JAWMAG010000005.1 coordinate 19,173,802, forward strand.
AGAGAGAGAGAAAAAGAGGAGATGGTGCGTGTGTATGGTCTTTTGTATTAAATAAACTAAGCGCAGAATAACAATTAATAGTTTACAAGGGTGTGAGGGTAGCGTTTAGTAAAAGGTTTTAGAAAGTGTGACAAGTTGTTAGAATTATGAATAAGCAGAGTTGCCAACAACATACATTAACCCCTTAAAAGCAACTCACATTGTGTGTTAGCAATGCTAAGCCGTTATTATGATGAAAATGTGGGAAAATATGTCAGCTAAAGGTCAGGCCAAACTCAGAAATTTATATATACATACATGCATACATATATACAAATAAAGGAGTTAAGCTTTCAAAAATATCTTTCCGGACAACTTAATTTGTCTGTCACGGCAATTTATATACTATTTTCAGCTGGGAAGACCTTCAACGCTCTAAGTTTTGTACAAACCCACACACAAATACATACAACAAATTCCTCATATTTTCTTCATTTCATGAAATTGTCATTAGCCAAACAACAATAACAATAAGTGAAGATCAGAAGTGAATATGTAACAACACGTACACACACGTAAACTAAAACATACATTAAGGTTTTCATAAGAAAACTTAAATATCCTTTTCAAGTTTTTAAAGATTACAGAGATATTATTTTAATGACAGGTCAAAAAGTCGGCAATGTTTGTTTGTTGTGAGAGATAAGCATGCATTTAAGACTATTTAATAAACAACTCAAGTGCTGGCACTGACACAACGTATGTACATATATGTATGTGTGTTTGTATGCTTTACCACTTAATCAATTACGAAAAAATCTTAGTAAAATATTTTGACAGTTTTTGAAGCAGTTAATTTGTTGAATGTGAGATATAAAATGTGCAAATAAATGAGTGAAATGTTTGAGTGGCGAGGCATACACATATCTATGGTTGTGTTGTTATGTGTTGTTATATGTGTGTTATACAAACCGATTAGCTGCTGGCTGCTGTTGCTGTTGTTCAAGTGTTTGCTTCATTGATTACTGACGATTGTTTTAATTGGAAATGTCAATCAAGGAAATTTTAATTTATTTATTTTATTGCTTAGCATATCTGTTTGTTTGTGCTTTTTTGTTTGTCAGAAGGTCATGTTTAGATTAAATTATTTTGTTTATTATATATTAAATATTTATCAATGTATGGCTTTGTAATTTGCTAAGCTTTAGTATTATATTATTAAACCTTTGTTCATATATAAATATTAATGAACATAAATACTCGTATATATGAATGCTTTGGAAAGCAATTATTTTAAATAAATAATATTTCAATAAATATGATATTTAAAAGTCAAACGTCACCGCTTTTCAAATTAGCTATTTCCAAAAAAAAAAAAAAAACTTCTTGAGTACAGAAGGAAACTTAAGTGAGAGCAAAAGAAAGGAGAGCGTCAATTAAAAGCAATTACTTCTATAAATTTATGAAGGCATATAAGGGGATTAACAAAAAATCAGTAAGTTGACTAGAAAAAAAAATCTGTTTGTATTTATTTGTAATTTTTGTCCTTTTCCATCTTCTCTAAATAATCGCCATTGATTTCAATGCATTTCTTAAGCCTGTAGATCCACTTCTGAAAACAGTCTTCAAAATCTTGCTTTTTAATCTTACCAAGCTCAGCATTAACCTCATTATTTATCATTAATCAATACAAAAAGCTCCTTACTTTCCAACAGGTTGATTCCTTAACGTGTGACTTTTACAATTTGATGTTGAAGAAAATAATATGAGCAACAGGGCTGAATAGAGAGGGCACAATCTTCTCAATAACCGTGCCGTAAAGTCTGCTTTCTCCAGACTTGATAAAGAAACGAAACGTATGGGTCTGGTAGTGCACGAGGGCAAGAAGAAATATCTCCTGCCATCAAACAAACCATCATCCCACGTAATTGTTGACAGCCATAACTTTTAAATCGTAGATATCTTCATCTATTCTGGAACCAGTTTTAACACCAACAACAATGTCAGCCTGGAAATCCAACGCAGAATCACTCTTCCCAAGAAGTGTTACTTTGGACTGAGTAGGCAATTGAAAAGTAAACTCCTCTCTCGGCGAACGAAAACCAAACATTACAAATCGCTCATCATACCGTTCCTATTATATGGCGTAGAAGCGTTTACGATGTCAACATCTGATGAGTCGGCTCTAGATGTTTTCGAGGGAAGAGTTTTGCGAACGATTTATTGTCTTTTTCGCATTTCTTTTAAGCTATTTGTTTTTTTTTTTCGTCAAAAGTACCTCCCACAATGCATATATACACATGTAGTTATATATACATATATTTGCTCCTTTTCCTAGGGGTATTTTAATACTTAACATAAAAGTTTTAACTAATTAATTGTTCTTTAGTGATTATCAAAAAGCAAAAAATATTTTCATTTAAAAATTTTTGTATCAATTTTTTTTTTAAATTTAAAAATATTATTTTATTTTTGGCAGTTGTATTATACTCAATTTGATTTTTATATAAAGCTTTTCCAAATAGTTATAGAACAAATGTTACTTGTATTTTTTATTTTTACATAAAATGTGAGATTTTTTTCAATTTTTCATGGTTGGAAATATTTGAAAACAATTCGTACGGAAAAAGACTGTTTTATTAAATTATTATTTTTTTTTTGAAAAACATAACGAATATACTGAATATTCAATCAGCCAGAAAATTGTTAATTTAACAACCATTTTAATTTTTTCCTTACATATTTTTACTCACATACTCGAAGGTGTCAAAATCCTTGAAATCCATGTCGTATGAGTAACTTTTTAAAATAAAATTGACTATATTTATACCTTTCATTGCATGGAATGGTAGATTAACTTCGGTTCGAAGTATGTAAGTATCAGAAGTAGTAAAGATTGTGACGATCGTCAGTATGACGAGCTGAGTTGATTTGGCCATGTCCGTCTGCCGTCTTTTTGTGCGCAAATTAACCATTAGATTTTGTGATATTGCAACCAAACTTCGTGAGGTGAGATATATTTTTATGCTGCATTAATCATTCAAGTTCAAAAATTATTGGAAACTCATTTAATTAAAAAAATATGATAATTTTTCTAATAGCGGTCGCTTCTCGGCTGGGAATGTTAACCACTCCGAGTGTATTTCTCACATAAAATAAAGGCTCCTCACGAAAAATCATCAGCCGTTTGGTAGTGGCTTAGTATAAAGTGTAGGTCCCTCCATTTGATGGAAAAGCATCGAGACAAATCACCACAAATTGGAGGAGGAAAATAGCTTCAGCGGTTAAAAAACGTCAAAATTATTAAATTATTTATTATTTGTCGGAACCGTCCAGATCGGACTATTCTAGTATATTGCTTCCGTATAGCCAATTCGTTCAGAAAAGTAATTTTTGGTCATAAATACTTCAATAGGGCAACTAAGAATATATGAGCTGATATTATACTCACATATGTATAATGAGTTACATATTGGTAGTGAAAATCATCGAATTCGGAGGACTATATCATATAATTTCCATTCAAATCAGAGAAAATCTTCAAAATCGGTGGTCTATATAGAGTTATCATTATTATTATTTTAGTCATATAAATGAGTTTTGCAGATCCGAGGTTTGCGCTATGAAATCCATTAAAAAAATTTCTTAGTGAGTGATATTCGTTATTCTATGCACGTATATATAATACAAGTATTTCAAATTATCGTAATTGGAGGTCTCTATCATATAGCCTTCCAAAATTGATCTTTTTGTTATGCGAATTAATATTTATCCTAAAATACAGTACAATAAATATGATACAGTCATGAATGGTAGAAATGCAGTTCTCCTTTCTTGTTGTTTACTTAATTTGCCTAGAACTTTACATTGTTGCATAATAATTGCTACAAAATAGATAAGTTAATTGCGGAAATTTAAAAAAAAAAAATATGTGAGTATATAAATACTTCCAAACATGTAACTAACTAATTGCAAACATAATAATTATTCCGGTAAAATACAAGCACACACATCCCACATACCCCATATATATGTATTTACTAAATATAGACAAAAAGCATCTCTGAACTTTACGCTTTATTGTTGCCATATTTATTCATTAATATCTTCCGGCACGTGTCAGCATATTTTTATGTGTTCATATATGTGTGTTATATAGATATAAATTATGTACAAGAGCATAACTAGTAAAGGGTAGAAGGAAGGAAATGAGAATTATACATATTTATATTTGTATGTAAAGAGAGAAATTGTGAATTATACGTGCATATATAACTTTATATTACGCCAGCAAATGGCCTGCTGTATATATTAGTCATATATCTAAAGCTTAAGTTGTGTAAATTGTACACTCGTGTAGACCAAATTTAGATAAATAACACTCAATTTATCATCATTTTGTTGTGTTATATAATTACAAGAAGACAAGAAAATTATCTTTAGTTTCTTAAAAGCGTCCACCGTGGGGTCTCTCTTTCAAGTATTTCATTTTATGGTAATAATGTTGTCGGTGGAGTGTGTATGGACTGAGATTCATTTGCATGAGAGCGAAAAGCAAAATTTTTGTGCAAAATTAATAGATTTGTCATAAACACATACAAACTTACAAAAGCAAGCAAATGTCAAATTACTTAATAGAAAATATGCTGTTTAAAATTCCGAAAGTGTTAAATCAGTTTGTATTATCAAATATTTATTTACATCACAATTTGTATATATCAAGTTTTCCTTACGTCACGCCTTGAAAATTTTGCAAATAAATTGTGAATTTGCATAATAAAATTGAAATTTTCTACGCCTGCATACTTAAGTAGAAGAATTTAAGTACATAACATGCTTATCTCTTTAAGCACTTGTCATTTCTATGCGTCACTCATAAGTACTCAAAAGATACGAGTACATAAGTGTTATTTTCGCAATCGATTTGCCACTGAAGTGTCATACAAACGCATTGCTGACGCTTGAATGCTGGTTAATTCAATTGCAAATGTGTTTAATTATGTACACACTTGCAAATTATGTATGAATGCTTATGTGTGTGCATGTGAATGTGTGGTATTGCTTATCCTGCCTAAGGGGCGCCAATACATGTAGGAGTGCCAACACTTGAGGGTCATTGAGTATTGAGGTTGAATGCTCTGATAAATTTATTTACAGTGTAGGAAATGAGAGTGAAAGTGCTAGAGTTCAAATGCATACATATGCTAATATGTTAATATCTAATGATAAGTGTGCCTGGTATGGTATGTCGGTGCGTATGAGTGATATGTAATTCTAGGGAAATACCATACTTGTTGAGAGTGCTGGAATTGAGCTGTTATGTGTATAGATGCACACGCGGGGTAGTGTGTGTAAGGAAAAACTTAAATTTTAAGCTGAAAATGGAATATAATGGAAAATATTGAATATTTCTGGATAATTGCTACTGGGTATACGGTGGACTTTTAGCAGTTTGTCGATATTTTATTTAACTTGTATTTTTTAATACAATTTTAATAGTTGAAAAATATCTGCCTTCTATAAACCTTCTTCACTTCAGATTAATGCTCATATTATTATTTATTATTGTAATTATCCATTTTATTGTGTCTGAGATAGGAATATCACAATTTATACAGATATATTCAGAACGACTAGTTTAGTTATGAAATCCGCCTGTATATATCATACACAAGCTAGGCCCTCAATATAGGAGGAAATTCTCAAGATTGGAGGACTTTATGTCACCGAAAATCAGTGAAATCGGAGAACTAAATCATAAAGCTCTCATACAACCGATTTCTTCTGAGATGAGGTTTTGGTTAAAAAAAAGCGTCATAAAAGTTCTTAGTACCATAAAGTTTGCTGATCTATGCATTCATATATAAATAAACATTGGCACCAAAAATCACTGAATTCAGGGAACTAAATCATATAGGCCCCATACAACCAATTTGTTGAGATAAGAGATTTTGAGTGAAAACTCCGCCAGAAAAGCATCTAAAGGCTTGAAATTTATTATTTTAAAGACATATTTACAAATAAATATTGACACCAAAAATCGTCATATAAATTTTACGCAGTGGTCTATGGTCTATCTCCAGTGTAATATCTCGCCTTTGGCCCTGATAGGCAAAAAATTATACAATATTTGTAATAGTTATGTCGCAGCGTTTTAACTATTACAACAGCAACAACAAACATATTTTTTTAAATTATTTTTAAGTTTAAATTTCTTGAAAAAATCTAAAAGCAATAAAGTAGTGATGGCAACTTCTAAGTATGCTCTTTTCCGCCCTTTGATATCATTTTAATCTCCTCAGTTTCGAAAGTACATTTCGCTAAATATTGGAATCTCTAGTAAACATTTTGCTGTCCCATTAATTCCCATAATTACATGTCACATAAAAACCTAAAAACAAATTAAAGATCCAACAGATAAATCAGTAAAAATGATATCAAATTGAAGTCAACACCTTTATTGCAAGGGCATAGATAGAAAGTGTTCGTGTGCGTGTATTGGAAAAAAGCTTTAACTGTAAATTAAACAACTTTATTACTAAGCGAAAAGGTAAACAATAACATATACGGCGACCGCAGGTAATAAACTTGAATATACATTTGTTCGATTGCTCTATATTCGAGTGTTTCTAAGGGAATATTGTACGTATGAAGACAAATGTGTGCTTGTACCTATTTTATGACATGAACATATATATTCTTCATAACCTAGGACTTGAGGGAGCAAAGTTTTAACACTTTGGATGTTTAGTTGTATGAAATTTATATGAATGATTAAACACAGTTGAAGAGCAGAACCTATAGAAAAACTGCAAAACATTTAAATTGCATTTAAAAACCAAACAAAGTTGCATACACAACAATGAGGTCTCTACAAAAAGTGTTTTGCGTTAGCATATATTGCTTGTACATATGTTTAAATATAATTTTATATATATTTATTTAACGCTTAAATGCCTCTTATTTGCTCAAGCGACCACAAGCGCCGACAACACTCTCCGAGCGCCACTCACTGACCGCAGCCGCAAGCGTTTATTATTGCCACATATACTCAAGTAATTCTGTGCACACACAGTTAAATTCTTATACATACTATACGTATGTATATATTTACTTAACCATGTCAACTTTCATTGCCACAGAGACGACGCCGCGGCCATTGTTGCCACAGCTTCTGCCTCAGCGAGCTGATATCGTCTCAGCCGTCTGTCGCTTAATGGCGGCGTCACTTTTAGTTATTAGTTTGCGTATTGCTTGTTTTTTTTTTCGCTAGACACACTTGCACGTATACTTATGCAAAAAGGCATACAAATTCATTTGATTGTGTTTTTGTACAGATTGTAAATATCTCTGAGCAGAAACGGCTGCGTACATTCGAGTTGGCTGTTTTTGCTGATGGGTGTTAATGTATCTGTGTGTGTGTGTGTGTGTGTTTGTGTGTGTTTGTGTTGGTATTTCAAGTTGAGTTCATTTAATTTTATTGTTTTTAGGGCTTTCACCACACAATTTATGACTATAGTAATCTTTTCTTATTTTTTTTTTTTATTTTAGTCCAAATTTTATTTTCGTTTCTATTTTCCAAAATTCTTCAAAATATTCTTAACGCTTGTCGGCCATTTCGGGCTTTTGTTTTAGTCGAGGGCATAGTTAAAGTTTATATATAGAAATAAACATAAAGTTCCTGTTACAAAGCGCTTAAATATGATCATATATTTTGCTTAGAGAAACAAAAAATAAAATAAAAAAAATAAAGAAAAATCAAAATGATTGCAAAAGACATGGCAGAAAAAAAAATACCTTGCCAAAAAGAAATAAAAAAACTATAAAGAAATTAAGTTTTTTTTTAATTTTTTGTTATTTTTTTAATTATTTTACTTTTTTTTTAATAGAAAAATTAAATAATTTATAGCAAGTGAAGCTGTCTTGCCAGGGTTAAATCCAAAAGTTTTTACAGAATAAATGGAATTATTTTTTATATTTTTAATGTAATTTTTTGCTATTATTTTGATATAAAATTTAATCATTTACTTCCAGCATATTTTTTTTTTTGCTCTTACGTTTTATATGCCTTCTGTGCTACTGTACGAATATTTGTGGTAGTAACTGTTTAGTAAGAAAAACCGGGAGCGACCAGCTTGTGTAAACTCATCTCATACACTCATTTAAAACGAGCACAGCTAGATACATATCTACATAGTTATATGTGTGATTTGCTACGTCCAGCTGTCTTGTCTTTTCTGTTGTCGCTGCCTTTGGTAACTATTGGGATAAGCTTTTAGCTAGGCGTATTCTATACTCAATATGCTCACACTTGCGCACTTAAGGCATTAAGCACATCATAAATATATTTCATAAATCTTTGGCACTTTAAAGCTTCCTTGCATGCTATTCGTGCTTCCGTTTGGGCGCAGCCATAAAGGCGTTTAAAATATGACCAAAAGGGATCAAGCATTTCTTTCACATTTTTTGTGTTTGTTATTTTTTTTTTCTTTTTCTTATATGTAGTTTTTCTCTCTAGCTATTAGGGAAAGAAATAAATGAAATTAAATTTCCAAAACTTTCAACATACGGAAAGACTGTATAAATTTGCCTTTATTTTATCCTTTTTTTAAATGTAAAAAATATCAATTCACACATCTTTTATTTTCCATATTCTTTGCTTCAGTTATGCGAATATTATTGTAAAGTAGCCTACTAAATAGAGTTCCAGTAAAGTACCTATACTAAATTTTTTTTAATGCGAGTTTTATGTAAATAGATGCGAAAAGGAACGTCAAATTTTATGTTTTTTTAGGCAAATTTTAATTTTTTTGTGTAAAAAATAAAACAACTAAACTATGCTTTCTTATGAAAAAAAACTTAGTACTATATAGTGTAGTTCAATTTCAATCCTTTACTAACCTATATCTATCATAAACAGAGCACTTGTAACAGCTTAGTGTAGAAAAAATTGCCTACATTCAGGCGCATATAAATATTTTCTGATGGCATAGGACGATTACTGTATTAAAATGGCCATAGAAAAGAGAGTCTTCGATGGCATAAATTTCAAATCAGCGTTTTTCTAAAACTTTCAAAAATTTTCACACACCAAAAAATAAAAAGAAAATAATTTCCTAGCACTTTGTGTGGTCAATGATTGAGCTTCTATAAAAAGTAGTTACATATTTACTCATAATATCTTTTAAAAAAATTTTAGTTTTAATGGTGTAACGATATAGTCGCAATTAAATTCGTATTCCATTTACGATACAGATATGAATCTAAAAATTATTAAAATCAATTTTTTAAAGAAAATTTTAATTTTAATTAATTAGAGCTTAAAATAATATTTGTTGCTTTTGCTAATAAATTTTCTTTGAACAGGAATACAACGAGAAGTTTTAGGTTAAGGTTTCCAACTCTTAGAGAATTAAAAAAGAAAAAAAATTCGAAACTTAGCGATTTATCAAAACCATCTAAGATCTATATAAATTTTATGTTATTTGGCTACAAAACGTTTGAAAAGGGGCATCTGTGTTTATAATAACTAAATTTTCAAGTTTTAAATTTTTCAAAGTTTAATTATTTTTTATTTTGTTTCATACCAAAATTGAAGAAAATGGAGTTATACATTTTTGAAAAAAAAAAAACATGTGGACTTTCGGTTTTACAATTTAATTCTTCCTTACGTGCTTTTATTATTTTCTAATTGCAAAAAAGTCATAAAAGCTCGACCATTACTCATTTTCTAAAAATATATTTTTTTATGTACTCGCACAATAAAATCGATGCAGACAACAAGAGATAAAATAATACATCAATGAAACACAGTGGACAATTATACTGACCTTGCAAAACATAATCAATAAAGCAGAAAAATGAAACCGATTTATATTCAAAAGTATGTACGTGTATGAAAATAAATCACTACAACAACAATATACATTTACATAAACATTTGATAGATTTTTATTCTTCGATTTTTTATTTTAATATTATTTTGTTGTTATTTTGCACCCAAGTGTGAATGAGTAGCAATGAGAAAAAAGTGAAAATGTTTTCACAGACACGGTTTTCGGGTGTTTATTTATACATTTAAGCATAACATATATACATGCATGCATATCAATTGTAGTAGTTTTGAAATAGATATTTTGTGTTAACAATACTAAAACCTTTTTTTTTTTTGGCAATAAATAAATGCGGGATAATAATGACACAAAACGTAAAAATCATTGACCCGAAATAGAAAATTCAAATTAAATAAATAAATATAAAACAAATACTTCCGGTGTGTGAATTATTTATATAAGTGAAATAGTTTATGTGTATATACAAATGTTTTGCTCTGAATTTTCGATTTTATATTTCGTGATAAAAATAAATTTAGCTTGAGTAGCTTTTCTGCAATTTCAATAATTTATTTTTATATAAAAATTCAAAAACTACTGCATTCAGTTACAAATTCAGCAGCACTGCGTCTGCTGTTCAGTCAAAAGCATACGGCACCGCACTGGTCAAAAAAATCATGAATTAATCAAAACTTTACTATTTTGCTCATTTCGTATTTGACATTCAACAAATGTCACATCAACTGTGTCAAACTCTCTTTGTAAGTGAATGCTATGTATGTTTGTATGAAGACATAGTTTTCACTTTTATTTCTAATAATCGTTTAACCGAATTGGGACACTATTTGACATTTAAATACTCATTTGACCTTGAATGTCATTTCCAAAAGAGTGCGTATGAATCAAAAAGGGAAGCTGATTCAATATTTGTATTTCCCCTTAAGGTAAGTGTACTCAAGTGGAAGGAACTGTGGTGAAAGAAAGTGAAAGCTGAGTCACATTAATGTGTATATTCAAATATATCATGAAGGAACTGCATTGTGTCATGCTAAACACAACTTTGAAATGTTAAAGGGTAGTCAATTTCTATCTTTTATAAATGGTAGTTTATAAAATCTGCCAAATTTTTCGATTTCTATTGTTTCAGGGTATATTTTAAACCTTCAAAAATACCCTAGAATTCCCCTCAGTGTACGATTTTTCATAGAAGAAATTAGAATAATATAAAATAAAGTGAAAATAATAAAACACATGCCGAAAAGTGCTTGAGATTTACGCCGAGCATGCATTGTAAGTGAATATCGGATCCAATGGTTTGCTTGATTCGATTTCGAAAACTTTTAGATGGATGCTGCACCTTGTGCTGACCACTTCCTAAAAGGCCAATGAAATTCTGCTCAACTGGCAAAGAAAGTCGACCATGCAAGCTGTCATAAGAGGGCAAAGGCATTAGACATCACTCAGGTGGCAGCTTGGAATCTTTAAAGGTGTCTACTTATAAAAGGGAAATTTGGGTGCTACATAGTTATACTATTAGAAGAAATTACGAAATTACGAGCAGCCAATATTTTGAGCAGCTTGTACTGCTATATAAATTAAGATGTTGGGTGGTTGAATGCAAAAGAATTTTGGACTTGGCGATATCCCCAACCAGCTTATAATTGGACTATATTTTTCCAAGTGAGGATATAGTCTTGGCGTAAATAAGGAAGAGACTCAGTAAGGGAGGAAGATACTATCTCAATCTTTACTGATGGGTAGAAAATGGACTGCGGAGTAAAGGCAGAGTTATACTCCATTGATCTTGACATCCCTCTCCCTCTCCATCCGTCTACTAAACTCAGCTCAGCTCAGACATCATTCAAGCGAATGTACCAGGTATAGGGTATTCCTGTGAAGCCCTACACGTATTAAAACACAACAGGAGGACGCAGACAGCAACCATATCCACACACTGCTATGCAGCACTGCTGGCCTTGTTAGGTTAGGTTAGGTTGCACTTAGACTTACACCGATTGTGATACCACAAAAACTTAAATCATCAGGTTTCATCCCCATCAATTTTGATTTTCTAATGCACCTCATTCGATCCATGACTTTGACGTTAGCTATCTTCGATAGACCAGCCAGCAGTAGGGTCCCAAAATTACGAAACCTTGCCCTGCTTAACTGCTTAAAGCAGGACAGTCGCATGAGAGATGGGTGATCGTCTCCTCCTTTTCATCCTCCTTGCTGCTTCTGCAGCATCTTCTATAGGGAGCCCGGCAGTCTTTCTTCATGGCGTCCTATCAGACAGTGACCTGTCAGAACTCCTATAACTTTGGACATGTCAACTCTTTTTATGGAATGCATATCTCGTGATCTCTTCTTATCCCATTTCGGCCATGTGGGCCACATAGCCCATACCTTGCACCATCCGGCTACCATTTGTTTTGTTATTGACGAGAAAAAATTTACGGAACAAAGTGTCGCGGTTTTTCGGCGATAAAATAGCAGAAGTTTTGCACTGATGGAATCTCGAAGTTATCCAAAAACGGCTGAAGGTTATAGGCAAATATGGTTAATATGTGCTTTTTTAAATGCATTTTAAATACAAAAAAAATTTATACAAAAATACAATCCTTTTCAACACTCAATGTTTGTCCTGAATAGTTCACTACTTTAGATATAATTTGTAAGCGGTGAAAAATTGGAGTCAAGCGTTGATGAAAGCTTTGGTTTGTGCCTAATCTAACCTGATCGAAATGAATAAGGAAGCATCTAGACATTGTGTGGTTTGCCCTGAGGTCTGATATAATTATCTGTATACCACAATTTCCTTCACAGTTGGAAAATTAGACTCATTTATAAAGAACTTTAAGACGGCTAGCTTTTAGAGCTGTTCATATAACAGTTGTAAGTCAATAAGTATGACTTCGAGGGGTACTGCTGAGTTAGTTCTTACATAGTTAAACGGGTACGTTGCTCTTACAGAAATTAAATGCGCCATTTGTACTTTACAAAACTCACATAAAATTTAAGGTCGTAGCATACTTCTGCAGGTATTCTATATATGGAGAGCTTTACTGACCAATGTGCAACAATTTCATCCATTTGGAAAGATTTTAAGTAAAGTTAGAGGAAAGTGGTACTGGAAGATTTTAATAGTTGCTCTGCGAATAATATTTTAGTGACTTTAGGTGATAACCCTTTTCGAGTTATAACAGCACTGCAGCTGATGAGTCAACTTAAAAAAAATGTTGAAATAAAGAGTAATTTATGATTAGTTATGAGCTAAACAAACCTCTTTAAAGTTTATATTGCCACTGAAGCGACTTTCTGCCAAGATCCACATTCAGATTCACATCTAAACTTGCTTAATTTTCCAAATTGCCTTGCGTATGCAAATCTTTCTCTAAGTAGTAAGATTTGCTTCAACAATTTGCGCTACAAATTGGCGAAATTTTTCTAAACCCGATTTGTACGCCAAATTTCATCTTCTTAAGAAATTACAAGAAAACAAAATTCAAAAAAAAAAAAAAAAAAAAAAAACAAAAAAAAAAAAAACAAATAAATAAAAAAAATATATATCAGAAAGCGTAAGAGACACACAACTTTTACAACTCCAATTCGTTTAGCGTTCAAAATAAGTTTGGCACATGTCACACGAAGTACAATATAAAACGTACGCGCAAACATATACATACATATATATTTATATAACATATATATATATATTCAGCAGTAGTTGAGCCGAGTGCAAAAAGACAGGTAAGTCCATAGCAAACAAGCCGCCAAAGAACGCCTACAGCTAAGCAGTGAGCAATGACTTTACGATGGAAGAAGGAAAAGAAGAAGAAGAAAAAGAAGAAGAAGAAGAAGAAGAAAAAGAAGAAAGCACTAGAAAGCCCGGCAGGCCAACTAGGCAGGTGGGCACAAAATTAAAATATCACTTCTCAACAGATGAAATCGGAAACTTATCTGACAACATTATAACGAGCAAACGAAACGTGTGGGCATTCGCTGTATATACATACATACACGTATATATGTATGCTTATATGTATATAGATAATTTAAGCAAGATGTAGGTGGCTAAAAGCGAAGATTTGCTTATTTACAAGCACAGACATGATATTGCCCTAGTCTGCACATATAAATATATGTAAATACGTAATTTTGTGGCTGCGAGTACTTATATATGTATACAAACATACGTGTATATAAATTTATATGTTTGTATGTATATGGTGTAGGCGCTCTTCAGTTGTACAGCCTGAAAGGGATAACTGCACGTGCTTTATGCGCCAAGGAACTTTGCAAGTATTTCACAAGTACCTGATAGCTAAAGCATGCCTTTGTAAACGTGTGTGTGTGTGTGTGAGTGTGATGTAAGAAGTTGGTAAAGGCATAGGGGAATGTTGCAGAAATTTGGACCAAATTGACAAATTTTTCTCCAGGGTGTAATATGGTATGCTTTGTATGACTATTAAAAGCTCTGTGCGCAACCAAGCAAGTTGATTCTTGAGCTAAGCATGGTAAACTATTGCAAATGAGTATGAAGGATTTTGCATCTAAATGTGAGTTTGCTTTTGGAAAAGTTTGAATGAGGAGGGAGATATTTCTATATTTTACTTTGAAATAAATATAATATATAACAGACACAGCTTGTAGATGGGTGAGGTTTTTTATTTTAAGAGTGATTCTATTAATGAAGGTTTACAAAAATTTTATAGTAAATTTTTCTAAATTCTTCTAAAACTAATATTTTGTTTAGAATACGTATATTTTCAGCTTCAATTTACTTAATTTACCTTAGATCAACTTAAGTGAAGTCAAATACAAATTAGCTCAGATGGTACATATATATTCCAGTGAAATTAAACCCTCGTGCTATTTAATCCTACACCCACTAAACACAACGCAACTAACATCAAAAATACACGGAACTCAACTCAGCTCAACACAATTAAACTCAAATCTTAAATCTAAAATACACGGAGTTAACTCAACTCAACTCAACTAAAACCAAAAATACACGGAGCTCAGCACAACTAAACTCAAATCTTAAATCTAAAATACACAGAGTTAACTCAACTCAATTCAAATCAACTCAACTCAAAAATGTATTGAACTCAACTCAACTCAAAAATATAATAAACTCAACTTGACTAGGCTCAATTCAGCTGAACTCAACTCAACTCAATCTTTTTCAATTTAATTCAGCTCAACTGCTTAAACTCAGCTCATCTTTTGTGAACTCATTTAAACTAAAATAAGTCCCACTAAATAAAACTCAACTCGAAAATTAACTGAACAGTATTCTCCATTACTTAACCGGACTTAAAACAAAGCAGGTATCTCTAACTCTCTAAACCAACTCTGTTAAACTTCACTTATATTAATTCTAGTCAAATCAATTACACAAAACTGAATTCAACTTCACTCAGATGAGCACAACTAACTCAGCTTAACTCAACTAAACTTAATTTAATAAAAAGTAAACAGATTCATCCCAACTAATTTAATGAAATCTAACTCAACTCTTCTCAAGTGAGCTAAACTCAACTATAATAAATCATTACTCATTTAGAAGTATTTTATAACTTTTTCTTCATTACCGAGTTTGAGTGTTTTTGCTTACAAAATGTCTGTCTAAATTAAATATTATTAAATTCTACATAAAAAAGTGCTATCAAGTCAATTCGGTGAGTGACTTACAATATTTACAAATCTAATAAAAATTCCGTTTGTACTATACAAATGCATGTATGCACACACATACATATTACCTGTCATTGGTATCAGACAGGGAGCAAATAAAATGTTGCCAAAAACTTCCATTTCCACTCACTAACCTTTGTCAGCTCACCGTTGACTTCAGTTCGTGTCCGAAGTGTAACTTTTAATTTGCACACTTACTTACTTATGCATTAACAAATAGTAAATGTCACGTTGTGTATTTGTAAGTTGAGCCATATACGATATTCTTTCGCAACGCAAATAAATGAGATTTGAAAATTTGTAAATAAAATGTTCATTTTACATGAATTCGAGTTAAATTGCAGTCAAGCATTGAGTGGCATGAGCAAGAGAAGGGCAAACTTTAAGCACTTGAAACATATATTATATGTGTGTGTACGCACATACATACGGGTATGTATGTATATTATAGTGTTCAACAGTGCTTGCCAACTGGCCAACAACAGCCATCTTAGTAGCTGAGACTCATTGAGCCATTCAAACGGTTAGTCAGCAAACGCTATGTGAATTTTAAATTTTCACATATGCTCTTTAGTATCAGGTGAGCGTACGTGTCTTTTGTGTGTGTGTGTTTGTGTGTGTGTGTGCTTCTGCTGTGTAAATCATGCTCATGTTCGCTCTTGAGTTGAAGGCAAGAAGGCGAAGGACTCAGCTGTTGGTTTCAGTCGTAAAGGTGGATGCTGGTGACTAAGCACAGCAGCAGTCGCAGTGACAGCATCAAATGTTAAACACACATACATACAGAGTTAAATTCATAGACGCATAATTCAAATAACTGATTTGTTTGTATGAGTGCACACATGAGTGCGTATGTGACTTTTACGGCGCGCTTGTGATTTTACAGCGCTTCCTTAGGCGATCATTTGTTTGACATCTGCGTCTCACTCGAGTGACAGACAGCAGGAGTGGAAGTCCCCTGAAATAGCATGTTTCGCAGAACTACTTTGCTTCTGTGGATTAATATAAAATAAAATAAAATAAGCTAAAACCAATAAAATTAAATAAAATATAAAAAAATGATAATTAACATTAAATAAAATAAAATAAAATAAAATAAAATAATATAAAATAAAATAAAATAAAATAAAATAAAATAAAATAAAATAAAATAAAATAAAATAAAATAAAATAAAATAAAATAAAATAAAATAAAATAAAATAAAATAAAATAAAATAAAATAAAACAAAATAAAATAAAATAAAATAAAATAAAATAAAATAAAATAAAATAAAATAAAATAAAATAAAATAAAATAAAATAAAATAAAATAAAATAAAATAAAATAAAATAAAATAAAATAAAATAAAATAAAATAAAATAAAATAAAATAAAATAAAATAAAATAAAATAAAATAAAATAAAATAAAATAAAATAAAATAAAATAAAATAAAATAAAATAAAATAAAATAAAATAAAATAAAATAAAATAAAATAAAATAAAATAAAATAAAATAAAATAAAATAAAATAAAATAAAATAAAATAAAATAAAATAAAATAAAATAAAATAAAATAAAATAAAATAAAATAAAATAAAATAAAATAAAATAAAATAAAATAAAATAAAATAAAATAAAATAAAATAAAATAAAATAAAATAAAATAAAATAAAATAAAATAAAATAAAATAAAATAAAATAAACAAAAATAACATAAAATAAAATAAAATAAAATAAAATAAAATAAAATAAAATAAAATAAAATAAAATAAAATAAAATAAAATAAAATAAAATAAAATAAAATAAAATAAAATAAAATAAAATAAAATAAAATAAAATAAAATAAAATAAAATAAAATAAAATAAAATAAAATAAAATAAAATAAAATAAAATAAAATAAAATAAAATAAAATAAAATAAAATAAAATAAAATAAAATAAAATAAAATAAAATAAAATAAAATAAAATAAAATAAAATAAAATAAAATAAAATAAAATAAAATAAAATAAAATAAAATAAAATAAAATAAAATAAAATAAAATAAAATAAAATAAAATAAAATAAAATAAAATAAAATAAAATAAAATAAAATAAAATAAAATAAAATAAAATAAAATAAAATAAAATAAAATAAAATAAAATAAAATAAAATAAAATAAAATAAAATAAAATAAAATAAAATAAAATAAAATAAAATAAAATAAAATAAAATAAAATAAAATAAAATAAAATAAAATAAAATAAAATAAAATAAAATAAAATAAAATAAAATAAAATAAAATAAAATAAAATAAAATAAAATAAAATAAAATAAAATAAAATAAAATAAAATAAAATAAAATAAAATAAAATAAAATAAAATAAAATAAAATAAAATAAAATAAAATACTTAAAAATATATATAATAAAGAGAGATAAATTTAAAAATATTAAATAAAATAAACCAAATTAAAATTAATAAAAAGAGAAGACAAATTAAAATTTAAAGAAATAAAATATTGCAATAATAATAAAATATAAAAACTTAAAAAAAATTAATAACACAAAAAACAATTAAAAATAAAAAATCAAATCAAATAAAAACCAACAAAATAATATTAAAAAAAATTAAATAATGTAATATACAATAATCTAAATAAAGTAATTAACATAAAACTAATTAATAAAAAACAAAAAAGTGAAAAGAATAAAATATTACCAAATAAAATAAAGTAAATTAAAATAATCTAATAAACAACAACAAAGAAGCAGAAGAAAATAAACTAAAAAAGAAAACATATAAAAAAATTAATGAAATGCAAATATAATATTTATATTAAAATGATATAAAATCAACTGAAATGAAATAAAACAATACAAGAAAAGAATAAAATAATATATACTGAAATCAAAAACAAAATAAGGTAAAAAGATTAAAAGTGAGTAAAAAAAATTAAATATAAATAAAAGAATGAAATAAAGTTAAATTAAGCAAATTATATTAATACAATACAATGTAGAGAGAAAATAAAAAAAATGAAATTAAAGCAAAAATAAAATGCGAAAATTATATAATACAATATAAATGAAATAAAATTGCTTAAAAAAATAAATTAAAGCAAAATAGAAAATTATAAAATAAAGAAAAAAATTAATTAACATTAAACAAAATATAAATTAAAATTATATAGCTTAAAGTGATAAAAAAGAAAATTAAAAAAATTATAATAAAATAATATAATAAAAAAAAAAAAAATAAAATTACAATTAAATAAAAAAAGTGAGAAAATAAGATAAAATGTAATGAGTAATGTTTAATTAGACAAAATAAAATAAAACAATAAATGAATTATAAATGGCAAAAAAATTAAATAAAAAAAATTATGTTAAATAATTTTATTTAAATTGAACACCTTAATGTTTAGGAATGATTAGGTTTATGTTCCCCCATGCGAATGTTTAAAATATATGTACACATATATATGCAGCCACCTGAGTGATGGTGTTTCTGGAATTTTTAGCATCTATACGGCAAGCATTTTAGAAAAAGGTCATTGCGTGCATTTCTACCACTGTCATTTTGTTGGTTGCCTCCTCTGTTTATCCAGCAAATGTGCAAATACTCATACTCAGGTAATATGTAGTTAAACACCAACATTGATACGCTTATGCAACGGTGTATACACGTATGTTGATGCAATCGCTTACCGTTGGTGCACACTGCGAGCATCTATTTTTATGCCTGAGCGCATAATGCGTGGGCTTAACTATGCTGAAGCCGAGTTCAGCTTACTTGCCACACACACAGCTGCTTATACACGTACACCTACATACCTAGTCATCTGTTCTAAAGCACACCTGCTTCTTATACACCTGTCCAGCTGCCTTCCTGCACACTGGTCTAGCTAAGCTCTGTCGGATTCCTCTGCATAAACGTTTTGATATGAAATATTCAGCATCCCTTCGGGTTCAAAGCGGTTAAATATCTAACATAAAACAGATTTGTGTGGAAAATGGGAATAAGATATGGAGTTCGGAGTACGGTGGGCGGAGGGCGTCGCATGCCAAAGAGCAGGCGCCAAAAATAAACGACGAGTGTCATAAGTCGAAGCGGAAGTCTATTTATATATGTAGCCAGGTATATTGCAGTATGCTTGTGTGCCCTATGATATATGGTGGTATGAGCTGGGTTTTTAAATATTGGATGCATAAGAGCTGGCATGTAGTGTAAATAAAAAAAAGAAAATTTCTTTGGTATATAGTAAATAATGCATAAAATGTGTGGAGTGCTAAACTGATGGCTGAGTATGTTGGAAATAAGTGTTATCGATTTTATACTCTATCAGCCAGATATCTTACAAATATTTCAATTTAAGGTTGACATGAGAGACCTGATGATGAATCGTGTTCCATACGAAAAAGTTACTTTAAGAGAGAGATATAAGGAAATATGATAATCTACCTATTAAAGAGCTAATCACATCAACCTATTCCTTTTCTCTATAATTTTGGTAATTCTTTTACAATTTCTGAAATCTTTCGCCTTCCGCAAGTGCGATTGGATTACGCTTGATGGCGTTAGAAAGATGATATTTCGTGCTTTAAAATATAATGGGAGAAGTGTTGATCTCTTAACTCAATAGGATTTGAACGCATTTCAAAGATGGACACCAGCACAGAGCAAATGAGCCCCATTGTACAACTTTTTTTCGAAAAAAGCGAAAACGCAAGTCAGGCAGCTGAAAATGTGTATAGTATTAATGCTTCTGATACTGTAAAAGTTATCCAAGCATAATTTAGGATTTGTCGATATCGTTGTAAAGGATGATCCACGGTATGGTAGGTCAATCGTTGGAAAGGCCGATAAATGAATCGAAATCGTCGGGTCTGATCTTTCCTCATTTGAGCACCCAAAAGCCAAATATTTCACAAATAACAATTTCGAACCACTTGAAGAAGGTTAGATACATAAAGAAGCTTAATGCATGAGTGCCAGTGTTAACGAGGATAAACCTCATGGGTCGAATTTGCAGCGAATGGTGACTGCTGATGAAAAGTGAATCGCTTACAGCAACTAGTCGTGAAGGAATGGCAGTGAGCTGAAACAGACGGTCTTCAAGCCAGGATTAACAACCGCAAGGAAAGTTTTGTTTTATGTTTTGTGGCAGTGGCAAGGAATCATTCACTATGAGCTGCTCCCCTTTAGCCGAACATCCACATTATAATACGGATCTCGTACCAAGTCACTTCCATCTGTTCTGGTCCATGGTAAATGATTTGGCTAAATAAGAATTGGTCTCAAGAGAAGCCAGTGAGAATTGATTTTCTATTTTTTTCTAATGGATGAGTGTTTCGAAATTATATTTTTTCTCCATCCGTTCTAGTTCTTAGTTGAGTCTATGTAGGTGATGTTTTAAAGCAAGAAAACTAAAGGGAAAATATCGAAAATATTTTAAAGATCAAAACGCGTGGAAACTTTTCCAAATATTCATTACACAATCAATCATCTTCTTATAACGGTCTATTATTATGCAAATTTATTAATGACAACAACACGCACATTAAGAGAATACCCACAGTGTTACCTTAACACGCTTGTTATGTGTAGAAGAAAGAACGAAAGATAAATATGAGAAAAATGCAATGTTATCCAAATAGATTCCAAAATTTATGCACAGTTACACCATATATAAGAACTCTCACACATACATTTACGCTTTTATTCAAGCAAGTCCACTGTGCTTAAATCTCTACAAAAAATGAAAGGAAATTAGCATACTTAATGTGTGTCACGTTATATTATTAGCATGACATATTTACTTGTTTGTTGTTGTACAGCTACACTTGTACTGTTTGGCAATTTGGTGAAAAATCTCAAGCGCAAACAAACGATGATACATACATACATATTTCTGTTAGGTCTTAACTAAAAATCTAAATTTACGTGTATGTTTGTCGAAACATAACAACAACAAAAACAACACCTGCCGTAAATATTTGCATGCAAAAGAGCGCTTTTTACTACAATACATCCAGCTTCACAAGCATTTTGGTAGTTCATATAGAAAATTATAAATAAAATGCATGTAGACAAACGAAAAGACATCAACACATGTACACATGCGCACATACACACCCACTTACATAGTGAAAATATAAAATGAAAAGCAGTGCTTTGCATAATGACAAGTATCATTGGGTTTATGTTGTTACGACGTTGGCAATGTGCTGAGAGGCTCATGAAGCACGCCGGCAGTTAGCCAGCAGCTCTCTATCTCTCTCTATCCCTCTCTCTCTGTCTCTGAGGATGCTGATGCTAATGATGAGTGTAGGCGGTGTTGATGATGAGGCTTGTCTCAGTGGCAGTGGTATCAACACTATAGCAATGTAGTAGCAGGCGTTGATGCTGTCAAATATCATCTACTCAGTAGGCGACTGCTCTCAGCGCTGGCAATTATTCTTGCATATTTTCGTTTTCGTTGTATGAAAATTTTCTTCTCACATTGTTTTAGAATTTTTTGCGCATTTCTTTTTCATTTTATTTGCCTTCATTACCTATTTCTACCCTGTATATTTATTTACCTGCTCTTGTTTTGTTTGTGTATTTGTTTTTCATTGCAGTAAGGTGTTTTGTTTTACATACTTATGCACATATGTATGTATGTTTATTTCAAAATTCACCTGCATATTTAAGTTATGCTAAAATATGTTGTCAACGCTGTTGCTGCTGTTCATTGTTGTTGAAAATTGCTGTTCCTTTCTTATTACATACATATATACCATACATATATGTAAATTTTTTACAGTTTTTTTTTTTTTTTGATATCTCTTATTTTAAGCTGTTTAAGCTGTTGTTAATGTTAATGTCGCCGTTATGTTAACGCAAACTAAACGTGTTCCGAATTATTACACGTGTAAATATATTTCAAGAAAGAAACCAAAAAGGTGCATGACAATGAATTCACAAATCGTTGTTGGAAATAAGAAAAATGTAAAAAGAGCAAATTTAAAATTTTCTGGGGAAGAATATTTTTTTTATTTTCTTGTCTTCTAAATATGCATTTTCATAAATGCTTTCTTTCAGTTTGGAATTATTTTAAATACCATAAAAATATATTAAATTGTAACGTTCATGTGTCTGGAAATCTAAATTTAACCAAAAATTACAATTCATTTTAATCAATTTATGTTGTTAAAAATTCTTATTATTATACACAATTATCATAAAAAATTGTGTGGCGTAATAGAAATCTATTCGTGGAAGCCAACCACGATCTAAATTGTATGCAGGCAAGCATCATCATAGACACGTATCTCATACGTCACTTGTATCTCAGAAATTTTTGAGTGCATCAGATTTACGTCTTCCTTGAGAATTTCGTTTTATAATTATTTTTGTAAAAATTATGAAGAATTTAAGTAGGGATAAGAAAATACTTGAAAATGAGGTAATACTCGAACCTGAATGTGAATGATAATTTGAATTTTTTCAAACAGTCACTACTACAAAAATAAAACTGATATAGTTTAAAAAAGAATTCGTCAACGCTCTAGTTGGAGAACAAATTGAACCCATTTCGAAGGGAAATATATTGGAAGAATCCCATTATATTGAGTGTCCACCACATATCCGAAAAAAACAGCGTCCAATAAAGCCACATACCATATGTTCCCAAGAAGAAAGAAATAAAACGCCTAGAAAGTTATTATTTCAATCCCGAATTAAAAAATAAGCCAGACCTTTTGTGTAGATAATTTTTTTTATAAAGTTTCTCCAACATTAAAATGAAATCTTATACGTTGAGTTTTATTAACTTTCAAATAGTGATTTTTCGTTCTCCTCTCAGAAGGCATCTATCTCTATTCAGCTCTGCAGCTCATATAATATTCTCCAGCAGTAAGTTTAAAAAGTCACCAGGTAAGGATTTATCCTTTCGGAAACCTCGTTTGGAACTATAAATATTTCCCCAACTTTATTGTTACCCCAACAGCATAAGAGGGCGTGAAAAGCTCAATTTTTCTTTATACACTCCAAAGTATTTTCGTATAAATTTTTTAAAGTAAAGGAATTTTCTCTTTTATCTTATGAGAATCCATTGCCATTTGACTCCTTTGTTCTTACCTACTTCAAAATTAAAGAACTAGTAACTTCACTAACATCAAAGCAAGGAAAAAAAGTTGAAACTTACAAGTAACAGCAGCTGTGACACTTACAATTGCCAGCAATTTGTACGCGCGACAATGCACTCGAGATGTTGGTGGCACTAACAGGCCACAATACACAGCGGACATTAGGAATAAGCGTACATCTATAAGTGGATGAACCGACAGTATTTATATTAGAGATGGATAAACTTGCATATTTGATTGCAGTAAAATTTATAACAGAAAAATTTATTACTCTAAAATAAAAGTAATTTTTTTAATACAAAGTTTTAAAGAAGGGGGAAAATTAGGCTTTCAGCAAATATGATTTCCACTTTAATGATATCATCCTAAATGTAGGCAATGTTTTCTTGGATAACTTCAAAACAAATAAAACTGAATGTGAAAATCGTTTTCTACATTTAGGCAAAATTTAGCGAAGACACCTACCTTCAGGGCTATATCGTACCAAAAAAATTATTTCAGCTTTAAAATCTGTTGTAATGCTTTCATCTCTAATATGCAAACACTTTGCTGTCGCTAAAATATTATTCTCAACGGTTGTGCCGCATCATTGTAGTCAATTGAATTGTGCTGGTGTGGGATTTAGGGAATGAAAAGAGTTAGCCGCTGAAATAAGAATAGTTGCAGGGGTTACAAGAGCTGCATAAGGGTTACAAATGCATGGGAAAACAATAAGAAAAATGCAGGAAAAACAGGAAATTAGTAAGCATTACAGGGTAATACGAATGTAAGAGGGATACTGAAAGCATAAAAAAATATGTAAGCAAGAAAAACTTTGTTACACTACAAACCTAACGGGCATGTTATCATGGACCAGCGAGCAATTTCACATACGCTGAGAACCTATTTTTCTATTCTAAGGGGCCAAGTATTTACATAAGAGAAACAAAAAATTATTTTTTTTTTCACATTTAAAAAAATTTGCCAAAGAATTTGGAGAGAACTTGCAAATTATGAAACCTAAATTGAAGTTCAAAAAAAATCAGCATGATAAAATTAGTAAAAGTTGAAAAACGATATAAGGGCATTTTCAAGAAGCAACATGAACATGATAAAGGAGTGAAAAATTGTGGTTCATAAGAGTCCGAAGCAATTTTTACAGCATTGGCCAGCGGATGCAGGCAATTGCAGGAGAAACAACAGCAATATAATTGAACGGAAATTTCAAACAAAAATAACGTTATCTCTGTTGAGCAAAGGAGGTGTCTTATGTACAATACTTGAGTTGAACTGAGCAGCTGCTGCTGCACAGTGCAGTGCTGTCCAGTTGAGTTCGAAAACAGCAAGAGCAAAAACAAAAACTACAATAAAACACATTGAAGCAGGTAAAGATATAATGGTGTATGTGGCAGATGGCAGGTGGCAGCTCGCTTCAGGCGACTAGAGAATTCCAAACATACTAACGGCAAATGTCTATTTTGCTATTTATAAAAAAAATATTTAAAGCAAAAAATTCGCCACTAAGTGCAGTAAGAACTCTCTACTAGCTGCTTTAAGTTTTGCATTTCTTTCACTTGCTAAAGTTGCAACAATTCTAAAAACGGCATTTTGCTCTACAACAACTGTTTAAATAGAAAAGCAAACACCAACAGTAGACGGAGAAATATTATAGCTATGCAACTCTGAGGCACCCTAGTAAAGGAGCAATAAGTAGAGAGAGTGGCACAAAGTGGCACAGTCGCCTCAAAAGGGCCAATGAACGGAAAAAGGACAAATAAGCAATGTTTCAGCAGGCAGCGCGCGCTGGCTTTGAGGGTTGACAATGGTAGGAAATAGAACAAATGCCACTTTGCCATTACAACTGCCACAGTTGTTGGCGTAATGTACGCATTGCTGGCACTGGACGTGTTTCCTGCTAGTACAACCGGGTCCTAAGGGAATGGTCTGAGGGTAACTTTACATGGCGTGCTCGAAATCGCTGTTCAGTTTCACAATTGAAAAGCACAAAATGCGATATTAAATGTACATTTTTATCTCAAGAGTATGTGGGGCTATTTTTGAGAGTACATGTTATACTTTCAGCAAGGTTCTAAGGAAATATGTAGGCCTTGAGCTTGTAAGAAAGGGAAAAAATAGAACCACAAAAAGATGCAGAACCTTAAAATTAAAGAGTTTGTGTAAGGTTTAGGAAATCTATTTTTATTTGATTTAATCAAACCTTATATATCTTATTAAGCTAACATAAAACAAGTTAATCAAAAAAAAAAAAACATAAGAATTACAATTAATTTTACTTAACATAACCAAATCTTATAAAAAATAATTTATATCAATAAATTTTTGATTTTATTCTTATTATTTATTAATTACTTTATTTGATTTTGTATTGTTTGTTTTACTTTATTTCATTTTATTTTATTTTATTTTATTTTATTTTATTTTATTTTATTTTATTTTATTTTATTTTATTTTATTTTATTTTATTTTATTTTATTTTATTTTATTTTATTTTATTTTATTTTATTTTATTTTATTTTATTTTATTTTATTTTATTTTATTTTATTTTATTTTATTTTATTTTATTTTATTTTATTTTATTTTATTTTATTTTATTTTATTTTATTTTATTTTATTTTATTTTATTTTATTTTATTTTATTTTATTTTATTTTATTTTATTTTATTTTATTTTAATTTATTTTATTTTATATTAATTTATATTAATTTATTTTATTTTATTTTATTTTATTTTATTTTATTTTATTTTATTTTATTTTATTTTATTTTATTTTATTTTATTTTATTTTATTTTATTTTATTTTATTTTATTTTAATTTATTTTATTTTATTTTATTTTATTTTATTTTATTTTATTTTATTTTATTTTATTTTATTTTAATTTATTTTAATTTATTTTATTTTATTTTATTTTATTTTATTTTATTTTATTTTATTTTACTTTATTTTATTTTATTTTATTTTATTTTATTTTATCTTATTTTATTTTATTTTATTTTATTTTATTTTATTTTATTTTATTTTATTTTATTTTATTTTATTTTATTTTATTTTATTTTATTTTATTTTATTTTATTTTATTTTATTTTATTTTATTTTATTTTATTTTATTTTATTTTATTTTATTTTATTTTATTTTATTTTATTTTATTTTATTTTATTTTATTTTATTTTCTATTTCATTGCATTTTATTTTATTTTTTTTATTTTGTTTATTTTCTTTTTATTTATTTTATTTTGTTTCATTAAAGTATAATATATTTTATATAATTTTAGTTTATATCAGTACGCCGATTACGATATTGTCGTCTGGTCAGGACATTGGCAACCTTTGTTCGAAAGTGAACTGCTATCTTGCCTACCTCTCCCACTTCTTCACTGCTACATCCTTGGTTAGCCTCTTCACCAGCTGGACGAAGGAATATAGGCTCTAACTAGATGTGAAAGTCGATGATGTAAATAAGCCAAAACTCCAGAGGAGCTACAAAATACTCACAGTGCTAGCCGGGTAAAGACAAAGAAAGCTTGCTGGCAATCTACAAAGCAATTGGCCCGGCCGGTCGTAAACTATGCTGCACCGATCTGAGCGCCGGGGACGAACTAAACGCAGATGAAGAAGCTACAGGCTTGCGTGACCTCCGCCCTCAGGACCGCGACTTTTATTTTATTATTATTTTTTTATACTTTTTTATATTGTATTTATTGCAAAAGCGTAACAAAAGTATTATGTTGTCAGTTAAATTAATTTCACTTAAGTCAGTAGTGATTAAATTATTCTTGTCCTTGAAACGAACAAACACAATTATTTGCCTTCGCGTATATCTGTGAGAAAGCTTGACCAGTTCTTTAGTAAAAACACGTTGTATTTTGGGATACTCTGTATTTTAGTCATGTTTACAACACAGACGCATAACATTGAATATATTTTGTACACAGATTTTCACGTATACGAACTTCCTTTCCAGCTTAATAACGCCGAAAAAAATTACAAATAAAACATTTTTTTTAGTTCTGTAAAAAATGACATATATTATATAATACATAATAGTTTCATGATAAAAAATACTATACAAGCGCAAGCGAAATAATTGTCAGTCACAGCTGGTGCGAGCGGATAATATCGGTATTCAGCCAAAAATATTGGCTTATTTCATAACGCTTTTTCATTTATTACACTTTTTGAGCCAAAACTATTGTTGCCAGTTGTGTCGCCGACATTACCAAATATTATTTTATGCCATACATTGTTGTTTGTTGCATTAAAATGTTGTTTTACTTGTAAACATTGTTCACCCTGTTTACTGTTTGCTGTTTTTCTCCACTTTTTGACAGTATTATTATGCGCTACATGTTGCGACAACGCCTCTCACTCATAAAACAATTACACTAATCCTTTCGATTGAATATTTGCATAAATATCCGACATATGTACTTGTATTAGATTATATTACCATATATATATATAGGTATGTGAACAAATGTGCATAGAAATGTTTGCATTATTTATGGTATATTCTAGTATAAATTTGTGCTTTTCTGAAAATGCGTGTTTGGCAAGTAAAACTGTTGTCAAGGCCATGTGAATACGTGAATATGTTTGAGTTTATTGAGGTTTTTGAATTTGTGGTTTCCTTTGAGTATTGAAAGCTTAAATTGTATGCAACCTCAGAAATAAATACTTTAAAGGTGTTCACAATATTTAGCAATGAAAGTGAATTTGAATTTCCTAATAATAATATATAGGTATGTATATAGTATATGCAATAAATTTAATTCTTTGACTTCTAAATTAATCACACAAAAATTTTAATTTAAGATAAAAATTCTTGAATTTGTAATCTGTATAAGCAAATATTTAAAGTTTATTACAAATTTTCATGGGAAATTCAAACATTTTATCAAAAGTTTGGAATTAGTCATGTGTACTTAATTTATGAAAATTTAGCTTTAAAATTTCTGCTGTTTTGTATTTTTCTCTCTTTAACTAAATATCATTTTAACTAAGCACTTAGATGGAGCTATTTGTATACTTGTTATTTAAAATAAATTAAATTCCATTATAAATATTAACTGCTACATATACATATGTATAATCA
>JAWMAG010000005.1:19207500-19242500 GCA_037013455.1 Ceratitis rosa
TGTTTTTTTTGCCATATCTGCTTTTTTGTAAGTCAGATTTTGTTTAATGTTATTTTACTCGATTTTCAGTTGCTGTTGTTCACTCAACGGTTGGTTAGAAAATTGCCTCTATAACTAACATAAACAAAAAACAATAGTAATATTAAACGCATTGTTCAGGTTAAAGTTTATATATATCTACAAATACCTATACTATTTCAACGTAATAAACATATTTGTTTAGTAGACATACATATCCATCTAACTATTTATTGTTTAACACACATGAGCGTGTGAGTATTATCTCACTATACCAACAGCTAAAGTCATATCTTTTAATGTGTTTGTTTTTATGATACAGTAAATGAACCGGCATCATCATGGTGTGTACAACACAACACATATCACTTGCACATAAACACTGTCAATATGTATTTGTGCACAAGAAACATATGTAGTATCCCTGCAGGGAGGAGGTGGATTAGTACGCGAAAGATGAAATCATACCATTGAATGTAATAATAACTTCCACCACGGTGTGTTGTTATTCCATCTACGAGTTCCATTCTCTGTAACGCTCTGTTGATGTGTGGAAAATGACGCTCATCACAAAGATTATCGCTACAGTGCATGAGGTTTAATTTTGGTGAAATGGAAATTTTCACCACAATGCCATTGTAATTATATTTTTCCCTGCAGGGGTGATACACTATTATACGCAATGTGGTGATTTTTGTTTTTTTTTATTTTAAAATTATGTAGAAATATGTTTGAATAGATTTACATTATGAAAGTTTATTTATAGCATAATATGCAGCTTTATTAGTACAGAAATGTATATGTATACATCTTGCTGACATATTTATACAATTGTAATTTTGCAATCCTTTATTCTTCCTTGTATATTTTTCCCCCCTATAATAACTTTTTTTCGCTCACGCTGAGTTAGTCCCTTTGTTTTATTTTAGTTAATTTTTTCTAAATCCTGTTTTGGTTTGTTTATTATAATATATGTAGGTGTGTTTTCCATTTATTAGGCTTGTTATAACATAAATTGGGATTATTTTTGTTTTGTATTATTGCATTGATTATGTTTATGGCCTTTTCTTTTTTACCTCTCTCTCTCAAATTATTTACTTAGGTGTGAGCCACTACTAAATTTACAGACGCATAAATGTAGGCAACATTTTTGGTATATTTTGAGTATTATTTTTATAATCTTTGTCCATTTTAAAAAAGTTCAACTCATAATTATGTGAACTACGTGTATTAAAGTTTCATGTATTTTAAGTTAACTCTTTTATGCCAGACAGCTTCTTAGGGCGAGTTTGGTTTCAAGATAGCTCAAAGCCTTTAAAATCATAACACAAACAATGATTTTGATAAATGTGAAACTGAACAAGCTTTCGAATTTAAAAAAAAAAAATAAAATTTTAATTGAATAAAAAAAACATGCTTGTGAGCATAGGTTCCTTATGTCTTCTTGTTGTAAATCAGATAAAATTCTGCTCTAAACGTATATTATTCGAAAGTTTACTAAAATATTTTTAAAGAGTTTCTATTTCTAGTTCAAAAGAGAAGAAACATACAATGGCCAAAATAATTTTGTAACACTGGTCTCTAATTCCGAAATCACTTCCCAGTAGAATTCCAATCTGGGCATATACATTTTTGATTTCACCGAGCCTGATCTGAGCTATCCCTCTGTGCCGTAAATATCAGAAAACGCTCTTAATGATTTGAGCATCTAGGTAGGTGAGATAAATTGCTTCCGTTGAATCTATTATTGCCTTATTTATAAAAACAAAAAACAAAAATGAAGAAAATCTTAAATCTGTTTAGTGTTCACCTGTGCAGTTCTTTACTCCGCCAAGTAAAGTTCTCTAATTTAGGAAAATCCTTTATTAAGTTTTATTAAATTGAGGCCTTTATTTATCATAGTTAGAGTTTTCCGATTTATGTCAAATATGCACAGTTTTGCTTTACAACTTTTTGTCATTTTGAAAGTATTTAATATCATTATGCCTCTCCAAAGAAACCCTTGCTTTTATTGGCGAAAATTTGTATTTACTAGAGCAGAGTTAAAATTAACTTTTCCTTTGTTTTGGTATAAAATCATATAAGAAAATATGCTTTTGAGCTTCCAATATACATATATATATTTGTATTTTTTTCATTTTTATTCACTACCACAGTCAACAAAATAATTGTATATAATATATTATAAAAGTACTGATTTTCACAACTGCAGATATCTGATAGCCAAATTCAATCAAGAGAATGACTTTATAAAAATAATATCAGCAACGCTATAAATACTTGCATATACATAAAGTAATGAATTTCAAATGCCAAATAAATTTTTTATATAAAACACTGTGCTAGCAATTGTTTTTTAGGCATGAAAATTCAATGAGATTATCCACACTTTGGCAGGCGATACAATAACTCAATCAATTTTGCAAAAAAATGTAGTAACTTTAACGCAATTATTTATAAAACTTTATTTTTTTTTTAACAAATTTAATTTAAACAAATGTTATATATGATATATAAAAAATATATTGTGTTGTGTGTACAAACGAACAAAATGCAATGCAAATTTCACTGTAAATAATATAATTGAATATTGAAATTTTGCAACGAAAACGATTTGCCAACTGCCAAATTAAATTCGTAAATACCTCATAAGCAGCAGAGAAAAATAATAAAAATAATATAAAAATTAAATGGAAAAAATGTGCAGTATTAAAAAATTGATTTAAAATACCGATTGATTGAATAATTTATAATACATACAAAGTTGGAAGAAGGGAGTTTGAGAAAGGCACAAAAAATTGTTACATAACGGCGCACAAAAAGTTTGCAAAATAAGTGAAAAGATATGTATGTGTGTGTAGTAGTGAAGGAGATAAGAGAAAAAAATGATAATATTCCATCAGTCAAAAATGCAACCAACCAACCGGAGAAACGCTAACAAACGTTAGCCCAGCAGGGATTGGTAATACTAGTTAAGCAGCATATTGTCAGTTTGCATTTTTCCACTAAATATTTTAGCTTTATTTTTTCTCTGCATATTCTCAACCCCGTGATCTTCTATTAAATGTCAACTGCCAGAGTAAGCCTTAGATTTCTACAACTTAAATACTAGTTTTCCTTTGCAAGACCAACTTCGATCACTTTAAGCATAATTGACGGTATCTCAGCCATAACTTGGTTGGTTGGTTTTCAAGTGCTCACGGGTTAAAGGTTCATCCAGATAAGCACTCTCTTTTGCCTCTTCCTTTGCTTCTATCGGTGGGTACTGCAAAGTCAACTTTCTAGGCAGGAGTATTCTTAACCATCCGGACCACATGACCAAGCTATCGCAGCCCTAGTCTTTTGAGGCGCTGAACTATGTCAACATCGCCGTTTATCTCATACAGCTCATCACGCCATCGTTGTACTCGTTCCCAACATGTAGAGGACCATAAATCATATCCGAAACCTCTCCCCCGAAAACTTCTAACGCCGACTCATCTGATGTTGTCATTGTCAATTCCTCCGGGTTATAAATCGTGGAGTTAAGTCTTCGTTCAACGAAAGAGGACTATACCTTTCAACTGCCTACTCAATCCAAAGAAGTACCTGTTGGCAAGAGTGACTGTGGGCTGGATTCCATGGCTGACCTTATTATTGGTGTTAATGCTGTTCACTAAACTGACGAAATATCTACGACCTGGAAGTTATGACTGACAACAGTGACGTATGAGCCGACCCGCGAATGAAACTGCTGTTTGTTTGATGACAGGAGATATTTCATCTTGCCCTCGTTCACTACCAGACCCATACCCTTCGCCTTCTCATCCTTCTGCAGAAAGCAAAGCTCACGGCGCGGTTGTTGAGGTCAATGATGTCAGTATCAGCAGCGTAACTCAGCAGCTGTATACTTTTATAAAATATTGTATTTTTTTATTCAGCTCTGCAGCTCGCTCGATAAAGAGTCACATTGTCTGAAGCGTCGTTCTTCAATTCTTCATTTGTCGTACAAAAATCGTTGCGTTGCTCGGTAATTCATCGATCCAAAGCATGTTTGGTTTGACAGTTAAATTTGACAGATGTCAAAATACAGCACTGTGCTGTTGAAACCAAGAAATGGGTAATCCACATTCAGCTCATTTCAGCTCTAAAATACATTGCACCAACGGACTTACATATATACTAGGTTAGCTTTTCACTACCGGGTGTGCATTTAGCCATACTAAAAACAATAGCTACTTCATAAAAATGCATAGCAATAGAGTATGATGCATTTGTATATATGTACGCGTATGTATGTATTTTTATTCGAACGTTATATATGTATGTACGAGTATTCAAGCGCACTTTGGTTATTTGTTTGCTAAAACAAATTGGAATTTCACTACTAAATGCACAAATTGATTTCTGATTGCACAAAATGGACGAACAAATCAAGCGAAACGGTAAAATGATGGTGGATGCGCGCGTAATCCATTGCCTTGGCCAAAAGTGCTGACGAATTTTTGACTAACTATATATCTGATAAAAATTTGACATAGCACATTGGAAAGCATATTTCATTCTGACAGCATATTTCCATTAATAAATGCATACATTCAACATACAAGCATGCATACATACAAAAAAAACGGAAGAGTTTCTGCGCATCTACATACAAGTATATGCATGCACAGTTCATATGAATTGGTAATAAATGTGATTAGAGTTAGAATTTTTTTCGCATTTTGTTGCTCAAATGTACAGTATTTGGTGCTTTTTGTTGTTGTACGCGCATTTCGTTGCAACAAGAGCGTATAAATTTTTTTGCTAATACATAATTAATTGATCGATTTGCCTAAAGAGTGATAACAATGCTCGTACTATACATTTAACTAAAATACACGTTTACATATCTATATATGTAAATACATAGTAGCAACAGAGTGTATGCAAAAATCATATAATTTTCTTCATTAAAAATATCAAATTAGTTGAAATATATTAGTTGGTACAAAAGGAGTTAATTTGTGTGTGCTCTGACCTAGATTTACAATTCGAAGGCTTATTGCCTCTAATTAATGAAACTAGCTGTTACAGCGATCTTCTTTATAAAAGGTTTTTTGGTTAGACATCTGATGGCCAAGAAGAAATAAAATGCATGCAATCTAACTTTACGACCGAAAAAATAGCTTCATTATAAAGGTAGGTATTTGCTATTATGTATTAAAAATAATTTCGTGCAATTGACCGCCGCTTTCGACCATTTTTTGCAGCAAATTGGGCCCTTTGTCAGCAATAACGTGCCAACTATTCTATTTTGAGAGGTCAATTGTATCGGCTTAGCACAAAAAAAGGTCAAGCGGTGCTAAATCCCACGATCTGGGAAGCCATACCATCGGCCCACGACACAGGATAATCCGCTCACCAACAGTTTCGTTTAATAAATTGACTATGTAGTTGACTGTATCCTACGTTTTTGGAACCAAAGGTCACACACATTACCATCTTCCATTGTAGACACGAAAAACTAATTAATTTTGGCTCTATGGCAGTCTCTATTGATTGTAATATTATGGCTGGTTTAAATTTTTTGAAAAAAATATAGGCCACGTGAACAATAATTTTTCGAGAATGTAACCTTGGCCCAATAAAGGCTTGAGGACTATCATCAATCCGAATTAAACAGTTTTTTTAAATCGTATAAATTGAACCAAAAGTGAGCTTCATCGCTGATTAAAATTTGTTTGTTAAAGTCACGAAAAAATTTTCTTAAATGAAATCAAAGGTTCTGAAAAAAATTCATTATCCCTTTAGAATAATAATATTTAGTAAGCTGGTAGTCCTTTTATTTGTTACAAAACATCAAGGCACACACGAAAAATTGGTGTATGGGGTTGACCGAAAATGGATCAGCGTTTATAACCAGCTACATTCAGGAGAAAAAAAGAGTTTTCCTTCTAATTAACATAAAAAGCCTCCTACTTTTTGGTTTCAAATTTCAAGTAACTCGTCCCAAAAATACGTTTTTTATAATATGTCGGTCCCTGACCCACTTGTCGGATCGGGTCGTAATTAAATGTTTTTACGAAAAGATTGGTAGTGGTCTACTTCTCCTAATACCTGTTTCTTATTATCGAGTAACTATCAAATCATCATATCAATTATAAGAGTTTTCCTCGAGTAAAAGAATCAGTTCAGCCTATATTGAGTTGTAAATGGTGTGTCTACGAGTATATTTCAATTAATTTTGTTTTCCTAAATTTTAATAAGAAATTAAATGTTTTTCGTAAATTATTGTAAAATGAAATATCTGAATCTGAAAAGTAGAGTGTGATAATACAGGTTAAAGACAAATGGTAATTAATACCGATTTCCTGTCTAACTTTTACAGTGAACTTAAGAAACTCTCTATGTACCTATGTCGTAAATGATGCGCGCACTAAGGCGAATCAACAAGGTACTTTAGGACATACATATACAATGTCACACAAGACTTTTAAGATATACATATACATACATACGTCTACACACCAATAAATAAAGTGCGAGCAAACTATCTAGTCTATGTAAGCAAATTTTCCGTAAATAGAAATAGATTTTAAATAATTAATATGCAAATATCTCCGCCTCGTAGGCATGAAGTGAAGTGTTCACCAAATGTAAAATTTATATCAAAATTTCCACGGAAAAATTTGTAAAGATCGGAAACGAGCAATTTTGCATAGACTATAACAACACCAAGAGTATGTTGATTCAACACAATTATTTAGTACCGATTGTCACCAGTAGCTCTGCTAGCCCCATGGAGTGTATTGAGCTTCACAGACACAACCACAATCTTAAATTCCCCTACACTTGCCCACTCTATTTGCACTTGATAAGTTTATTCGCAGAATAATTGGAGTGTCGGCTTTAAATTATACATACATACAGTATATAACAGGGTGTTTTATGAAAAAAGCGAAGAAATAATTATAAAATATAAAGTAAAATAAAATAAAATAAAATAAAATAAAATAAAATAAAATAAAATAAAATAAAATAAAATAAAATAAAATAAAATAAAATAAAATAAAATAAAATAAAATAAAATAAAATAAAATAAAATAAAATAAAATAAAATAAAATAAAATAAAATAAAATAAAATAAAATAAAATAAAATAAAATAAAATAAAATAAAATAAAATAAAATAAAATAAAATAAAATAAAATAAAATAAAATAAAATAAAATAAAATAAAATAAAATAAAATAAAATAAAATAAAATAAAATAAAATAAAATAAAATAAAATAAAATAAAATAAAATAAAATAAAATAAAATAAAATAAAATAAAATAAAATAAAATAAAATAAAATAAAATAAAATAAAATAAAATAAAATAAAATAAAATAAAATAAAATAAAATAAAATAAAATAAAATAAAATAAAATAAAATAAAATAAAATAAAATAAAATAAAATAAAATAAAATAAAATAAAATAAAATAAAATAAAATAAAATAAAATAAAATAAAATAAAATAAAATAAAATAAAATAAAATAAAATAAAATAAAATAAAATAAAATAAAATAAAATAAAATAAAATAAAATAAAATAAAATAAAATAAAATAAAATAAAATAAAATAAAATAAAATAAAATAAAATAAAATAAAATAAAATAAAATAAAATAAAATAAAATAAAATAAAATAAAATAAAATAAAATAAAATAAAATAAAATAAAATAAAATAAAATAAAATAAAATAAAATAAAATAAAATAAAATAAAATAAAATAAAATAAAATAAAATAAAATAAAATAAAATAAAATAAATTAAAAAAAAATAAAATAAAATAAAATAAAATAAAATAAAATAAAATAATATAAAATAAAATAAAATAAAATAAAATAAAATAAAATAAAATAAATAAAAATAATATAAAATAAAATAAAATAAATTAAATCCAATTAAAACAATTAAATATAATGAAAAATTTACCAAAATGAGACAAAATGCACCAAGATAAAATGAAATTAAACAAAAAAATAAAATAAAATATAATGAAGTAAAACATAAAAAACATAAAGTAAATTAAATCGAAAAATTAATATTATATAAAAATAATAATATAAATCGTAATAATATAATTGAATGAAACGAAGAAAAAACTCTAAAACCTAAAACTAAAGAAAACTAAATAAAATAATTTTAAACAAATACAAATTTTAAATTATATTATGATAAAATATACGCGCCCTAGCACGAAGGTGCTTGCGTACAAGTGTTTTACAGACACATACACAGATATATTTGTCTTCATGATAAGTTGCACTTGAACATCAAGATGCATCAATTCCACTGCCCATGTATATGTGAACATGTGTGTGCGAAAATTTAGTACTGTACTTTGAAGTGCGCAAAACGAATGAACTGCTAAAACAAATTGTAGGCCTGTCAAAGTGTCATGCAGTTGCTAATTGCTTTACGCCTAAATAAACACACAAATACGCACAAACAAGTATAGCTACAACAAGATTCAGTCAAAAAGGAAAAACAAAAAAAAAAAAAAACGAAAAAGGAAGTAAACAAACAACAGTAAGCAATCGTAACGAGACTTGTTCGTATATAACAAAATCCTCAACTGCGACAGTTAACTAGTACAACATGACATATTTACATGCATTTAAATATATGCGTGTTGAATTGCAAATACTATACAGCACATACACATATACCATACTTATACATACAATATATAAACGAACATGCATGTGTAACCACTCATGCGAACACTAAGCGTCGACAAATAATCTCTAACTATTAGAATTGGGCTGCCTTTATTGTAGTTGTTGTACTACGTGTATATTGGCCTAGTTAGTGCGTTGACTGTGGCTGAGTTGAGTAAATTGCATGTCATACTGTCATGGCTGCAAAGCCTACTACATGCAAATGTACAGCAATTCACGCATATTTAAACTTGAATATGCAGCAAATGCAAGGGATTTCGATTTGCATGAGCTAAATTTGCGTGTAAAGCAAAAATTCATTCTAGTATTTGTATATGTATTTGTATATGTATGCGTCAAAAGTGTTTCTCATATATTGCACCCTACGAAACTTTTCATTGCCTACACTGAAGCTGCCTGTGATGCGATTTCTAGGATTTTCGGTTATCAAGGAATATTAATTAATTATTCTGGTGGTGACAAATACTATGCAAATATAAATAAGAATTTCAAGAAATCTTTTAAGTGTGTATAGGAAGGAATTGTTAAAAAAAACTTTTAAATATATATAATCGAAATACTCTTTCATTATACATAACTACATATGTTCTCAAAAATAATTAAATTGAAGCGGGAAGAACTAAATTTTAATTTTTCATAAGCTGATTAATCAAAAATTAATTAATTCACTAATCAATGAGGAAATTTATTCAAACAAAATTATTAAATCATTAAAAAATTATAAAAATTTATAAAAAATTCACAGATGAGCTTTAGGAATAATAGCAGAAATATTTTACTTGATATACGTGTAGTTAACCATATAATGCTACTATCGGATATTCAAGAATAAACAGATCATGAACAACTCAGACAAATAAAACGCGGGCTCCTAGGGTAATATTTCTTGCTTTGAATGTTAAAATATGTACTTTTGTATTTTGAAGCTCACTCCTTCGATCAGTTGATGTTTTTGAACTCATCTGCTAATAACCTGTCACTGTGTTGTGACCAATGGAGCCTGCCTTTGTAGATACCTGTTAAAAACTGATTCACCGCCGGTACACACTATGTAGAGTTCTCTTGATTTGCAAATTTCTTCACACCTTTATAACAGAACCGCTGACAGGTTAACCTACCGACGGACACTTAATGCCATTTCTGGAGAGTCTGTAAGATTCTTCATTAACTCTCTTCATTTAAATTTATTTATCGGAATCCAATTACTACACATAGTGAACTAAAAACTCGAGTTGCCCCCAAAACCAAGTCAATACTGCAAAATCAATATTTGAATCTTGTAGGAGACTCAACTTTTCTTTATTCAGACCCGACCCCATCGTATTTAGAGTACGAGTATGTGGTGCATGCAATGAACTCCCACACGACATCATTCACCTACGCACATGTCCTCTAAAACCTACTAATATTACATCCCCCCGATCCGAACACATGCAAACAGCTCGTTTCTTTGTCCTCTCGTTAGATAGTCTTGACTTCATCGACTAACTTTGCCTGCTCTTAAGTAGTGCTGCCTCATCGCTACAATAATGATAGCCACACGGACGAATCGAGGCTAAGTTAAAGTATCTGTAAGGAAGATTTCTGCAGAGAACTCGTTATTGGCTCTAGTTTCGAGTTTTCTCACCCAGGCTGATGAGCTTGCGAGGGTCGATATAACTGAAAAGGACATGGGAGGATATGCTTCTGGTTACTTTCAGTCTTCTGCTGAAAACTCACTGGGCATTCTGGCTAAAAGTGGAATGTAGTAGTACTGGACTAGTACTGGATGGTCACCCTTTTTAGTCAGTGCAAAAAAAGTATTGTTAACAAAAATGTGGAGTGGGTGTTATTTATGGTCAGAGTAACATCCTAAACTATAGAAAATTAGATAAAAATTTAATAATTTTCTAATTGCGTTTGCTTCTCGATTTTTCTGACAGATTACACGTGTGTCGTGTCAAGCTGACATGTTATTTTTGTTACCCATCTTGAGACCCAGCATTCATTATTGGATAATATTCGACCGAATAGACCACATTCAACACGCAGTGAAGTAAACATACCGGCCGTGGCTGAGAATTTACACGAAGACCAAGGAGCGCCAATTCGGTGCCGTTCGCAGCAACTCGGACTGACGTATAAAACGAGTTTAACGTCGAGATTTTAAACTGAGGGCATACAAAATTGAGTTTGTGCGACCTTCCCAAGTGAGATCGCTTCGATCTATGGGCTTTTGAAAAGTTCGAAGAAGATCCGTCGTTTTTTAGCCAAACTTTGTTCAACGCTGATGCCCATTTCTGGCTCAATGGGTATGTGGACAAGCAAATTTGCCACATTTGATGCGAAGAATAACCTGAAGTGATTCAAGAGCTGCCATTTTATTCAGAAAGAACAACAGTTTAGTGTGGATTGCGGGCCGGTGGAGTCATCTGTCCATATTTCTACAAACCTGATGCCGGTGAGAACGTTCCATCAATGGCTGCCGTTATCGCGCCTTGATAACCGAAGATTTGATGCCAGAAATTAAAGCTCGTGATCTCGGCGATATTTGGTTTCAACAAGAATGGCGTCACGATCGTGTAATATCACACCGCTAGACTTTTTTCTGTGCGAATATGTAAAGTCTAAAGTCTATGCGAACAATTCCACTTCGTTTCAGGTCTTGGAGCAAAACATCATGCGTGTCATCACCAGTTACCAGTCGAAATGTTCGAACGAGTCATCGAAAGTTGAACTCAACGGTTGGACCATGTGAGACGCAGCTGGCTGCCAACATTGTCAAAACATGTTCTTTCAATTGATAATAAGCATTCCACATTAAATTTGAATTTTCTGTATTTTTTTTTTCAAAAAAGTAGGAAACCTTAAAACAGATCACCCTTTACGTACTACTTGAGATATATATATATAAGCATATAATGAATAATATATTTTATTATAAATTTTTTATAATAAAAAATTAAGTCGAACCAAATACCCGCACATTTTTTTATGTAAATTTTTCTGGTCTGCATTTCCCAAATGACTTTTTATTTGCCTAGAAATTTTTTACTTTAGCCATTTTAATTTCCAAATACTGGCAGCGGCTGCCCCAAATGAGTTTATTGCGCCTGGCAAATATTGTTTGACATTCAAACACATACACAAATACCCACATATAAATATGTATGTATGTATATAAATGTTTGCACAGAGTTTTTAGAATTATAGCTTTAGTTTTCATACTTAGCTTGTTATAAATGAAATAAATGAAATTGCAAACAGTTAGAATACGAATACAAATAAATACATACGTGTACAAATATGTATGTAGATCGTGCTGCTGGCGCTCATCGTTGTGTCGTTAAACAAAGTGCAATTGTTGAATGAAAATCGTACAAATTGCACAGGTGATTGGAAAAGTTTTTCAATTTCACTAATAATACCGAAAGCTCAAAAACTCGCTTAGCGGAGTTCGTTGGCCATACCAGCAGTCCAACAACACAACACAACACAGCAGCTTAACAGCCAGCCACTCAGCCAACCAGTGAGGCAGCCAGGCGAGCGGCGAACCAAACAGCTAACTCCCACCAACAAATTTATGCAGTGTTTGGAGCAACAACAACCAACACATATACAAATGTATTACCGTTATTGTGTTCAGTGAGCGTATGTACCAAATAGAAAAAGAATTAATTTAAGATTGAAATAAAAAAAATAATTTTTTTTTATTTATTTACTTTTTCAATAAAGAACAAAAGGTGTGCAATGCAAAAGCAACAGAAAAACCGTTATAGAAAATGTGGCCAACAAAGCGTTTGCAAAAATGCAAACTTTTGTAAATAAACGCTTGTGGCAACGAGCAGCGAAAAAAGCAGCAACATCAGTTTTATACCATTTTTGCTGCTACACACATACATATATATGGATATGTGCATGTTTATGTAAGTGTAAGTGTATGTGTGTGTGTGTGTGTGCGTTCGCTTTGCTTGTGGGCGCATAAAAGTGTTGATTTAACTTTTCTTCAGCACAGCGCAATTTGCTTGCCATTTGTGCAACAAATCAGACACAGACCACACTCAACCTTTTTGACATTGTATGTTGCACGTTGTATGTTCCATGTTGCATGTTGAAATTTTCACTTTTCACTTTGCACTTTTCACTATGCTCGCTACCTGCTACACATTAACACTTATGTCGGCACCTATGCACTCGTACACATACACGGCTGAATAAAATAGGTATATGTATGTATGAATATGTATGTATGTGAGGTTGTTGCTAGCTTTGAATCTTTTGTTTACCTTACATAGCTGTTTATATGTATGCGTGTATGTTTGCTATTTTGTTTACACATCAATTTCGTCAGCTTCCAATCTCTCGTACAACACTCTGTCCTTGCTCTCTTTTTTTTTCTCTATGCCCTTTCTATGCCTCGGGGCTGCTGCTGTAGCAAAGTAAAGCTTTAGAATTTTTTCGCTTCAACCGCATCAATTGCTTCGAATTTCTGCTTGGCATGCAAATACACAACGTAAAGTATATGCAGGCATACACACATACACACCCATCCGCCATCGTGCCACATATGCTCACGCATGCATACCTTAACGCTGCCGCAACAGATTCTTTTGATGAGCAAAGCTCTTACAAATCGCTAAAACATTGTTGCAAAATTTCAAGTGCTACATACATACGAGTATATTGAGTTGATTTGTGTGTGTGTGGTTGTGTGCATGTGTCGGGTGTGAAATAATGCTGTAAAGCCGTCAGTGGATTGTAGTACAGAGCGATGAAGTGTAAGAACAGTCAGTGTTGGTCTGTGACATGGTCTCCACTATGACAGAGTCCTTTATGAACCGTTAGATATTGTCTGCTACAATATTGGAAGCGTGAATGCTATGACTGCAGGCAGCCGAGAAGTAAATTTGAAGAAATTAAACTATTAAACTAAATACGAGTAGGAATACGAAGGCGAAGTTAAACGCGATTACGAAGTGTTATACAAATACGAAAAGGAAAACGGCAACGAATACGAAAACAAACACAAGCACGAATGCGAATACGAATGCGAATACGAATACGAATACGAATACGAATACGAATACGAATACGAATACGAATACATATACGAATACGAATACGAATACGAATAGGAATACGAATACGAATACGAACACGAATACGAATACGAATACGAATACGAATACGAATACGAATACGAATACGAGTACGAATACGAATACGAATATGAATACGAATACGAATTCGAATGTGATTAACAAATCAAAGCAATTGAAATTTAAAAAAATATGAATATTTAGTGTTGTGGGAAAATATTTGGTGGTATTCAATGTTTAAATAATTTAGACGCTTGTTTGAAGACGAATAAAAATATAAATAAGAATACGATCAAAAATAAGAATAGGAATAAGAGTACTAATAGGAACACGAATACCAATGCGAATACAAATTTGAATACGAATACGAATGAGAATCCGAATATGAATACGAATATGAATACGAAAAGAAACACAAACGCGAATACAAATACAAACACGAATACGAATACGGATACTCATACTCATACGAATGCGAATACGAATACGAATGCGAATACAATTACGAATACGCATACGAATACAAACCGAAACTCGAATACCAGTAGTAATTGGAAAACGAATGCGAATGCGAATGCGAATGCGAATATGACTAGCAAACGAGGGTAATTAAAATTAAAAATAAAACATATTAATAATAATTCGGTTGTAAAACGACAATAACATTTAATTAGTACTGTGGGAAAATATTTGGTGGTATTTTTATGTAGTAGAAAGTAGTAGAAAGTGCATTTTACAACATCAGTTGAATATTCCGCTGAATGCACAGTCAAAGTTTAAATAATTTAGGCCCTACAAGCATAGTTTTCTTTAAACAAATATATAGAAATATATAGACAGAATGTTTGTAATGTCGCTCAAATCTATTTAAGAGCTTGCAACTTTACTTTTATATCTAAATTGACCCAGTTATATTAATATTATACATTTTTCCATACACCTTCACGCATATAAAAATAGATATTAACATTATTTTCTAAGTAATACATTTGTGACCATTTGGCACACTTACCGCTCCCACTATGTCATGGGCACTAGTTGTATTTCAATGACGTTGAACTCAGAATTTTTTTTTGCTAAATTGTAAAAAAAGAATAATAATAAAATAAAATTAAAATAAAAGAAAGTTACAATTTTCATATGTACATGAATAAATGCAGAAATACAGCTCCAATTATAACCCATTCAGCAGAGAAAAATTTATTTAAATGTAAATACGTTCCATATTCGACGGTACTTGTCACGTTAACCACAAAAAATAAAATAAAATAAAATTAAAGAAAAATACATCAGACAGCAAAAGGCAAATAATTCCATCTACATATAATACATACATACGAGTATACGCACAATATTATATATGTGGTATCGAATTAACTTTTCACACTCGCACCCCGAGCAGCAGGACTACACGGCGTATGCGTAATTTATTTTCCATGCTTGTATAATTTTTATGTCATACGTTTTTGTGGTTAAATAAATGAATAACTCTCAGTACCACTGACATGTCAGTAACAAGGTCAACAAAAAAACCAAAAAAAAAAACAAAAAAACAAAAAAGCAAATTAAAAAAAGCCGCAGAGAAATATAAGAGATACAAAAATAAACACACGTACGCGTACATA
Organism: Ceratitis rosa; assembly: GCA_037013455.1. NCBI lineage: Eukaryota > Metazoa > Arthropoda > Insecta > Diptera > Tephritidae > Ceratitis > Ceratitis rosa. The sequence goes on from JAWMAG010000005.1 coordinate 19,222,914, forward strand.
CCATTGGCCGCAGGTAAAAACAAATATAATATCAACGAATAAATGAAAATTCATATAAGCAAATACAACGTATACGCCCTTTTGACACTGCACACATATTGCTGAAAATATATGTGCAGGTGTTTGTATATGTGCATCGTACCGACAGTTAGTGGGCTGTAAATAAGATTTGATGAAAATATTTGATTGCCACCAGAAGCCGCAAGCCGCGTGCCACAGTGCCACATACTCAATTAGTATTTTACCACAGTCGCTACGTGACCGCGTCGCAGAATTGCCACATAAAAAGGTTAAATCACTTATTTTGATTCGTTAGTCCTTTTGATGCAGCTTGAGCGCGCGCTTTAACTGCGTTGAGTGTGCCGGTTAATGGCTGCGTAAGTAGTCATACAATCAAGATTTAAAAACGTACATTTACGACATGACTAACACAGATACAATAGAGATTTTCTATGCATTAATATTTTTCTTTCGACTTTTTTTTAACAATATGCATTATTTTTTCCATCAAATATTTTTAGCTAAGTTTTTTTCCTTTACTTGTAACAAAGTTATTCTCTAAAAACTTGATTTTGTAATGGAGGGACTTACAGTTTAATCTACGCTGCCTTCGCTAATGGATTTCTACGAGTAGATTTTCGAAAAATTATTTTACTATAAGTTTTTATATAAGTCGAACCAAGACTAGAAGTCTGGAGTTTAGAACGCACCCCTCGGATATTAAAAATATTTAGATAGTTCAATAAGTCAGGAAAAAATTATCGCGCCTATATTTTTAGAAATTAAAATTTATGAAAATTTGCAACATTCCCATAAACATTATTATGAATTGCTGAAATTTTCAATTATGAACTTGCATATCAATTTCTGAAGCACTAACAACAAATTTGTGAACAAAGCAATCATAATCATAAGCACAGATTTTTTACCAAATATATATTATTTGGTGTTTAAATGCAATGTTGTGGAGCTTCTACACTTTTCTAGAGTGAAAATTGGCAACAGTGCATTGAATATATTTTGAAAAAATATAACATGTAGAATAAAATAGAATCAAGCTATATTAATCAAAAAATCAAGAGAAATTTAAATTAAAAAAAATTTAATAAAATTAATAAGCAAGAATTTTTTATTAAAAACATAATTCTTATTGAATGTATTTGGGAAGGGGAGTGGCCCTTTATTTGATTTAAAAAATATATTAAATATCAATAAATATAGATACCAAAAACAATTAACTGAAATAATTTATTTCCCACCAAAATTCCTCTCCCTTTATGCCACTTAATATTTCCCAATATTATTTCTTAGTTAAATACCTTTAAATTGGAAATATTTATAAACAATAACCAAGTAATGAATTAATAATTACAAATCATCTAAAGTGAAATACTTTCCAATTAAGTCATGAAAGCCTAACCATTTAATCAGCACAACAATAACATTCAGCCAGCAGACAGCTTGCTTTTCTCATTAATTGCTGGAAAATCACAAACAAAAGCTGTAATTAAGCGAAAGAAAATTGAATTTAATCAGCCTGCATTTAACTAGAAAAGTCAAAATGTTAGGAATGCACAGACACAAGTGGCAGGTAAAGATAAAATCAACAACTGCCAAACATCTGACATGTGTGTATATATAGATACATACGTGTATGGTAGTTGCATATTTAAGCATATTCAAACTTATGTGTCTACTTGTGAAAACTGTTAATTAGAGACTACAGACACATGTAATTAAATGGTTAATAATATATAATAGTATTAGAATAACTGTTGCAAAAATAGATCAGCTGGACAAACTCTACGGGCCGCAGGTGTCAAGTATCTATTAGATGAAGTACAAGTATACCTATATCTATATATAAAAACAAAATTCACACAGCGTAACAGACGAGCATACGCAGTCAGTCAAGCAATTATTCTAATTAATAAAATCAATTTTCTAATTAAAACATTCATGCGCCAACACTTGCAACACCTTTTTACAACAACAAACGCATGCATATAAATGATAGTTGGTCGTTACAATATTATCATCGTTGTGCAACTAATTGCAAATGTACGTATATGGGCGTGAGAGCTGAGAATGAAAGTATTACTTAAGACAGTGAACAGAAATATACCAGAAAAGGCAAAAAAAAAAAAAATTATAAAACTAAATTTTTTTTTGAAAATATTAATAATAAAAATAATAAATTTGAAATAAAGACAAATTTATTTTTTAAAATTCCTAAAACACGAAAAAAGTATTCTTTTAAGTAAATGCGTTATTTTATTTCTAAACGAACTGCTATTAAAAAATATTTATGCTTATGAATTATTTAAAATATATTTTTTTTAATATTTTCATTCTTAAAAGTATTAACCAATAAAATTGCGATAAAATTATATTTTAAAACCGTTTAAAAATTCTATCTCTATTAAAATTAAAGATATAAAAACAGATTGCCTAAAAGTATGCTTCAAATTTCTTTTTTTTTTTGCTTGGCATTGATAATAAACTTTAAATATTTCAATGAGAAAACTTTATAACTGAAATCTTAAAAAAAAATATAAATAATTATATAATAAAATTTATATTATTTGGAAGGTAAGGGTTATCCATTTTGCGTTATCTAAAGTAAATGTAAATAAAATGCATTTGAGGCAATTCATTTTTATGAAAAATCTCTTTTATTGTAAAGTTTCAGCCTTGTGAAAAACAATATTATTCATATCACCGCAAATTTTTGCATATTTATGGGGATACGAGGTGATTTTCCACCAGTTTTTTGCCACGTATTCCAGCCAAAACGTTACAAATGTTGGTTTTCAATCGCTCAATATTTAAAGGTTTATCTGCAAAAATACGATCTTACGCGTAACCCGGCAAGAAATGTCTAACGATGTTGAGTCGCACTGTCTCGGTGGGCAATTGATATCACCAAGTTGAGAGATTCGATGGTAATGTGTCAAAAAGTAAATAAGACAGTAGGTTTCCTTGACATTATGCCTTCTTTATAATTATTTGTAGATTCTTGGCATCCTAGGTGTGACAGATTTGCTTATTTGCTGTCATGTTATTATTAAAAAAAAAAAAAAATCTTTTAGTATTAAAATTGTGGAATATTTTTCTTAGTTAAAAATATGTACTTTAAATTCTGAAAAAAATATATTTCTACAAATTGTTGAATTTTTTTCACTGGTTTTTCTGTACCTTCAATACACACCCCCCTATACACATATCTACATAAGAATTACATATACAAATGCATAAATTTTACTACGCACATGTTGCTCTCTTCAAGTCATGAAATTTTTATGAAGTCTAGTGTGAACCGCATAAATTTACGTACACGAGCGCCTCTCTTCAAATGTGTATGTGCAACATTTGTATGCGTATACATGCACATATTCATGAAGCACATATGATTTTTGTTCTATTTGATGTTTGCTTTTATGTCATCGTATGCAGTGATGAGTTCTTAAATGGATATCAACTCACAACATCGTATATGGTATATGTTTTTAAGCATGCACGTTTTTTTCTTCGAAGCAAGTTATTACTAAAATAATGCACACAGATTACTTCATTAGCAAACATAGTTTATGTGGTAGTAAAAATCATCACTTGCGCTGGCAGCTCATATTCGTTGACCGTGAAAATAACTGTGCGAAGATGTGTGACTCACGTGGAAGGTTGGATTAAAACTTTTTTCTTTTTACTTTTCTTCGATTATTTTAATGAGTTAGAGTGCCTTCAATTGTATTTCTCAAAACAGACGCATTTCGTAATTGGAAATTTTTCTCACATTTAGCTATTATTTTCTCTGAATATTAAAAACCTCAGACACTATGCTTTGATCTGGAGTACTACGTACCAGAATGGCATGATATCGCAAAGAGAGGTAGGCGGGCAAACTCTTAGGAAATATACGTGAGAAAAACTAATTTATCTTTTACAAATGATGGCAGCTCAAATAAGGTGTAAGCGCAGTACAAAAGCGTAACATTTCCTCAAAAAAAGTAAAAGATGATCTTGCGTTGATCGCATTTTCAGCAGTTTGGATTCTTTCTTTTATTCAAAAGACCTGACGGATTCTCCTAAAAAGCCAGAGTATGAAGATATGAATTCATGTTATAATAAGATTTTCAATAAATTCTAATTTTTGAAAAATGAATGCTATTACAAAAAAAAAAAGATTATCATAATATATGATTGCAGTTTCAGTTTCGAATTCTTAAAAAATAGTAATATTTTTTTATTGTTTTCCTTCTTTCCATATATAAGGATGATAAGTAAGAAGATTTATATAGACTGATGACCCTGAAAGTTAATCGATTTCTGATTTCCCCACTGTCCTCGTATGGGGACACTATCTCAAATAGCAGCATCTGTTTCTCAAACTCGGCAAAATTCGAATGTAACTACAATTAGGGAATATAAGTAGCAGGGTTAGCATATGTAAACAGAGTGTGGGGGCTCATGAATTTTACCGCGGCAATGGGTGCCTGTGGTAAAAAGCTAATGATATCCAAAAGCTTTTGCGACAGTCGGGTTTTTATACTAGGACGATTCGGATTTTTATGCCACCAAGGACTAACACTACTGTAAAATTATCAAAACTGCTCTGGCAATATTTTTTCGGCTACAATAACAACAAAAAACATAAACATACGCAGCCATTTCGTCGAATATTTTTTTTTTTAGAACTTATATACTTGTATTTCTCGAATATGTTTTTAAACTATAGTAATCTAATGGACTTAAATGTTTAGTGAAGATTGTTCAAGCTTTTTGTAGTGACATAGTATTAAAGTATATAAAAATGAAATAAAAATTTATAGTTTCTTACCAATTCAAACCAAGTTTTTGAATGCTTCAACAGCATCTTCTGGCGACGAAAATCGTTGACCACGCATTATTTTCTTGATGTGTGGGAATAAAGAGAAGCCATTGGGTGCCAAGTAAGGGCTGTACGGCGGATGACCCATTAATTCGACATTTTGGTCGGTCAAAAAGGCGCTAGTTTGAGCCGATGTGTGAGAGCTCGCGTTGTCATGGTGCACAATGGTTCGTCTTGTCTTGTTCATTTTTCGAATTTCTCCGAAGACTTCAGGCAAACAAATGGTGGTGTACCACTCAAAATTGACCGTCCTACGTTACTCAAGCGGAACTGTCGCCACATGACCAGTTTTGCCGAAGAAACAGGTGACCATTTCCACGAACAACTTTCGTTGGATTTGGTTCGTCTTGGAAGACCCACACGGTCGATTGCTGTTTTGTTTCGGGCTCATACGCATAGATCCATGATTCGTCACCTGTGACGATCTTATAAACGTCTTTTGAAGCCCCGCGATCGTATTTTTTCATTATTTCTTTACGCCAATCCACACGAGTCTTTTTTAGAGCGATTGTCAAATTGTGCGGGATTAAACGAGAACAAACCTTTTTTACGGCCAGGTGTTCATGCATTATCGAATGTATGCTAGTGGGAGAAAGACATAGGCATGCCTCTATCTGTAGGTTTGTTACATGACGGTCTTGCATTATCAGTTCACGTACGGCATCGATGTTTTCTGACACAACGACTGTTTTTGGACGACCTTCACGGAATTCGTCTTTGAGCGAGCGTCGGCCACGATTGAATTCGTTGTACCAGTTTTTCACAGTGCTATAGGAAGGTGCTTCATAGCCATACAAAGATTTAAGTTTATCGATGCACTCTTGTCGTGATAATCCACGTCGAAAGTTGTGAAAAATGATCGCACGAAAATGTTCACGAGTTAATTCCATTTTTTGGCCGAGATGAATTTTTTAATTCCCTGTAAATACAACAATTCACGATAAAATGACAAAACGTTCTGAGTGATGTTATGCTAAAAAATGTCAAACTTTCCAATGGAAATGTCAGATTTCATCTGGCAACACTTAGTGTTGCCTAGGCCAGAAATATATATATTAGCCTTCGCAGTATAAAGTATAACCAAGGCATGAAAGTGTGGACCAAATAAATCAATATGTTAACTTAAATAGAGTAAGCATTAGAGAAAAAATTGGTAATGACTTGGATTCATTAGCTACAAATCTTACTACAAAAAGCTGAAAACTTACTACCATTGGATAAACCGTCATTGCGGTGTCAATTCAAGTGCCGCTGAAGTCGAAAAATGTGCGCAAAATCTCACTACCTTTTGACTGGATTTCATACGTAAGCCGCCCCTTGTTCCCAAGTGCAAGCACCTATTTTTCTCAAAAATGAAAAAAAAAAAATATTTCTTGCATTCAAAATTTTATTTTACCATAAATGAATTAATAGTTGGCATGATAATAATTTTCCTATCTGCAGAATGATCGTCAATGGGTTACAGTTGCTCCACCTCCTTTGTAAAATTCTGACGTGGCCTTAGAAATTCATTTATATCTCCAAAAATATTTGTAGGATTGGATTCAAGCTATCTGTGCATATATGTACTTAAATATATATGTATACAGAGAACGGGGAACTAAGACTTGTAACCGTACTACATGAATCTAATAGTCTTAATGACTTGAGTGTAATCTCAGTAACCTTTGTGTATATTTCTCATAAAACCTAGCAATTTATTCTAAGACCTGTGTTATAAATAACAATTGGATCAGAAATAATAGAGAATTGATGCAGATCACACAAATTGATGGCTGACTAGAACGAACTGTATCTATCATCATCAAGTGGTTCGGAATATCTCAATTGATGAGGTTGTCTTTAAGGCTCAAGTGTGGCAATATTCATATATAAAACAAACTAAAATGTATACACAAAACAAGAAAATATTAATAATGAAAAAATCAAATCAAATCACTCTTCACCTGCCTGCTCTTTATGAGGAAATTATTTCTGAACAGATAGAGAAGTCTCAATTGGTGCAATGAGAATACGGGATAGCGAAAAGTTATAGACCCTCTTACAAATAGTCAGCCGAAAAGATAGGCTTTCTAGTAGACCAGGGGACTTCTAAGGATATACAAAATAAAAAGAAACCTTAAATAATTTCCCGTTTATTGCCTAGTATTTTGGAGGAGGAATTTTTGATTAAATCGAAGTCTATAGAAATAGCGGGTGTGGCGCAGAGGCTGGGTTTGCACAAAACTTCCAGATATTTTTATGGTATAATAGCGAGTGAAGCCCAGTAGTAAATTCGGCTTAGAATAACACTGGCCAATGTCAAAGAAAGTGCGTTATTTGCTGTTCATATTTACGAGAAAAGCAGACAGAAACTGGTGTACTTATATACTTTCCAAAACTCGCGGGTAAAGTTTGCAGCTTAAATTTTATTTTTAATGGAATTTAGAACATTTTAGGCAAAACTTTTCTTTCCAATTATTTTCGAAAAAAATTTCCATTAAATTTAAACTTTAAACGAATGAAAATCGCAAAAGACTAGGAAAGAGTTTTGCTTATCGTAGTGACATCAGCAACAATTGTGGCAACTACCATAATAGTGACCGTTAAGAAATTTGTTGAAAATTTTGTATTTCGTTTTCAAGCGAATCCAAGTATGGCTTTTCTAAAAATGGATTTGCACTTGATGAGAGTTGAAAATTTGCGAAATTCCGCCTCTCATTGTCTGTAGAAGAGGAAGTAATTTATATAATAGTTTTAGCATTCACAGGCTTATAAAGCTATAAACACAAGTACACAACTATAGCAACAAGAGAACTGAAAATAATAATAAAGACCAACAGCAAACAGCTGCTATTGCAAGTTTTAGTCAAGAGACACAGGGGCAACAGGGCGGTTGAGTGATATTTGGGAAACCAGACTGCCAGCACCAAAGCAAATACTATGATAAGCTGAAGCACTAACACGCTAAGTGCTGTCGATAGTAGGTCTTCAGCAGCTGTAGTAGCACTGGTGAAAAGGAAAATGTATAAAAAGATACTTGGCTGCAAGAAAGGTTGCTTGTAGATGCAAAAAAGTATAATTGTATGCATGTCTGTAGCTTCTAATGGTAATAGACTCATTAGCGCTTCTACAAATATATTTATTTTTAGATTTTCCATCCCAACTAGAGCTAATGAAAGGCAAAAGATACTCTTATAATGAGCAGTAGCGAAGATAAAAATTAAATTGAAAAAAAATAAAATAAAAATTAAAAATAAAATAAAATAGTAGAGTAAAAATAATGCACCACTAGCAATGTTACGCAAAACTACAATAACAATGAAGCGAAACGAGCTGCCACTAGAAAATTGGCATTGGCAAAAACGGGCATATCGCATAGCCAGACAATCGACAAAGTTATCAGTAATGCGAAGCTAAATGACGAAACGTCGGAAGCAGCTTTCGCTGATTACTAATCGTGTTTGACTAGCCGGCGCTGATGAGTTGAGCTGATGAGTAGCGTAGAAGATTGGTGCTGCAAGCAGTCTTACGTTGGCTGAGTACGACAATGCATTTAAGCGCTGGCATTACGAAATTAGTGTTGACGTTAGTGTGGATGGGAAATGTGCAAATGATTTTGTCACCGCCGCCATTGGCACCGATGCTTGCTGTTGGCTGCTTGAAAATAGGTTGAAGGAAAATAGACAGTGCACAAAGTGAAGAAGGCGCTGTTGATGAGAATATGAGACTTGGCTGACAGACAGAAACACACTTCCAAGCATTCGTTCGTGAGTAATTGGAAAATAAGTTGTGCTGGGGCGTTATTAGTAAGTGGGGGTAATGAAATGAGACCAACGTCGGAAAGTGTAAGAAAGGCATTAAATATTTGAAAGGACTACGTCGAGTTAATGTGACAGACATGAGTAGATATTTGTCTGTGCATTTACTACGACTGGCGTTGGCTGAAGCTCACTCGAAGTAGGGTAATAGTAACATTAATGAAAATTTTAAAAAGTAATTGAAGAAAGTAATAATATGGGCTTCGAATATTGGTAAATGGCTTGGAAATTATATAATTAACTTTTTTTTAATTCTGGAAAATAATTAAAAGAACATTAGAATAATTATTGTTGGTTTCCCTTCATGAGAAGTGAAATTAATATAAGTAAAATAAATATATGAAAAAAATATAAGTAATATAAAAAAATTATATATTATTTGTAACAAAAAATTTTGATAATTATTTTTCATAAGCAGCGAACGCTTTACCACCTGCTTTCTTCCACCTTGAACTTCAATGACCCAGTTCATCGGCCCGTCTGCATAATTCTCTTTAATCAACTTTTATTTATTGGAAATATTATTTTCACCATCGAACCTACGATCCTCATTTCCCTCAAAACATTTTTCATTAAACTTCGTCTCAGCTTACTATTTTTGTTGTTATTGTTACTTACTATTAAATTTTCCAGCGGCATCTCAAAGCCAAAAACTCGGGTTAAAACTGGCTTTTATCAAAGAATCCAAAATTAGTTGGCTTAGCGAAGGGGAAGGTGAAAGGGGGAAGGAGAATGGTTTATGTCTTAGCTAAAGGGAGAAGAAGAGTCTGCCGAGCACTACCGATGTCACTGTCGAGAACAATGCATACCATCACATAAATACCAAAAGTGATGTTCTTTGAGTGGCTGGCTGACATGACAACGGTTGGTCTAGGCAGTCTCGCATCGTACATAAGTCACATAAAATGGTTCGTACATCTGAGAAGGTCAGAAGTACTACGCAGCAGTAAGAGTCTAAGTGTGCTGGTCTGATCAGCAACAGCGTCAACTCGACTCATTTCTGAGTAGGCCTTACTAATGTTGTGAATAATGTTTTAGTATGAAAAGAGTTACTGAATTCCTTGGACCATCTTTTTATAAATGCCAATATACTTTTAGCTTTGCTGGCTGTCACTCCAATGTGAACAAGTCTAGGAGACGACTATGCTAAAGAGCCTGTCATAGAATCTACAATATATTTTTTTAGTGTTACTCTTTTAGTTTAAACAAAAAGGTATGAAAATAACTATTGCAAAAATCTCGATCTTAGGTTTTTCTATAGAGAGATGGTTTAAATGTTCTACCTTTATTCCCTATAAACGATTTATGTGAAGTATACATTTTGTCCAATAACTTTTCATCTAACCATTTTGAAGATAGTGTGATTATGGCTGTCTCATAGAAACCCTTCTCTCTATCGGTAAAAAGTGGGACAATCGATTTTCAAAGGCTTTCTCAGAGATTCTGGCGAGTTACTGTCGATTTGTGTGATCTCGTATTGCCTTCAGAGAACACAATTCTCCTCCCATTAACAAAAATAGTGCACTTCGGGGCGATTGCTTCCTTTGGTTTCCCTAATTCGAACTATATAACTTGCTATCCATATTTGTGCTCTTTCAGAAACGGTTCCAGTTTTCTCCAACATTCATTTCACAGAACTTTAGCTCTTATCACGTAGACTCTTTTATAACCTCTGGCCTTAGGTCAACAAGCATTCTATTCAACTTACATATTAAACTTACCCATCTTCATATGTAAATATCTACTCATACCTATATGAACACACTCATTGTTATACTTAATAAATACATATGCATATCTATCTACCCTTGATTAGTTGAGTACCTACTTACATAGCGCGCCGTTACACTAGCGGATTAAGTTTCAATAAGCCTCTAAGTGCTACCAACATATTGTAGCAATACATATCAACGAGGCCGAGAGAGGGAGAGAAAGAGATAGTTTGTTAATCGGTATTAGTAGTGAGCAGGAGGAAGACTTTGGCGCCTAATAGCTAATGAGGTAGCGAAAGGCACAAAAAACAAAAAAAAATGGTTTAATATTGTAATTAGAGTGTATTAAAGTTTGAGTTGCATAAATATAAGAATTAAGGAAGCGTAATGATTGCAAAGAAGAGAATAGGAAAAAGGATTTTTATAACAAAAAAAGTTAAGCTAAAGTAGGAATTTAACTTAAATGTGGAAGTGGCTTAAAAAGAGTTCAGTTGAGTGTATTTAAAAATTAGTTTAGTTGATTAATATTAATATATTAAAATGATAGTGAATGCAATGCTGATAACGCGAAAACTGCAGCAGTTTAATTTTTTTTTTTAAATTGTCTATATTTGAGCTATTTTAAGTTCCATAATGATTAAGAAAACTAGAATTCTTTTTTTTTTAAATTAGACTTTTTATTTTATTATACTTAATTTTACTTTTTACACAATTTATTTTACTTAAATATAACTTGGAAATTTTAACTACACAAAAGTTTGAGTGCTGCAGTTGCAGACATTTTTCTTATGCGCTTTTACCTACAATTGTATCTTTACTTACGCTTAAAATTTATTTACAATGACTTTTTTGCTAAACAGTAAATTCTAGACTTAAGTACATTAGTAGTTATAGATGTAAAGATTATCAATATGAAGCATTTCTTTATTTTAGAAAAAAAAACATAAGACAAAAATATTTCACATTTATTTAAAAAAAGATTTAAAAATAATTAAAAATGCTATGTTAAAATTAAAAATTTTAAAATTTTAATTAAAAGTTAAGAATTAAATTTTTAGTCGCAAATTTATATTTAAAAATTAAAACAAAAAATTGAATATTTTTATATTAAAAATTAAACAAACTAGAAACAGAAAATATTATATAAGATATTTAAAGTTAGTGTAAAAAAAATAAAAATTTAAAATAAACTTAAAAACTGAAAATTAATAAGCCTTTAATTTTATATTGAAATTATAAATTAAATATTTAAATTGAAAAGTAAAATTCAGTGTCAAAATAAAAGATTTAAGTAAAAGAATTGAGAACAAAATTTAAAGTACAAGTTACAAAGTATAAATGGGAACACTAAAATTTCATAAAAATATCAATGATTGATTAAAAGTGAAATGTTAACAGCAAAATTATTTTAAAATTTAATGTAATTAATTAAAAATGAATAATTAATTACTTAAAATTAAAAAATAAAATTACAAAATTGAAGATATGAACTAGAATAAACTTTAAAAATTAAAGGTTTAAAATTTAAAACAAAAATTATAAAACTAGAATTCAAAATAAAAAAATCAAACAAAATAAAAAAATTAAGCAGCAAATTGAAAATCAACTATGAAAAATAATAATTAAAAAATTATGATACAACACTAAAAATTATATTACTTTAAAAATAAATTTTTATATGATATCATGATATGAAAATTAAAACTAAAAAATGGAACTGAATAAAAATTAAATAACAAAATAAAAAATTTGAAATTTAATTGTGAAAAATTATAATTAAAAATTTATTATTGATTATTAAAAATTACATTACATTAAAAATAATTTCTTTTAATATAAAAATATTTTGGTAGTAATATTTAATAGTAAAAAGTAATATTTTAAAAATGAATAATTAACAACTTAAAATTATGACATAAATATTTTAAATTTAAAATAAAAAGTTAAACAAAATACTGCTAATTAAAAGCTTAAAGTTGAGTATTAATGACAATATAATTAAAATTAAATTAAAACTTTTGTTGCCAGATATTTATTTACTTAAATATAAAGTCCCTATTTTAACATTTAATTAAAACAAATATCGGGAACTAAAAATTAAGTGCTTAAAATTAAAGACAACAAAATTAAAATAAGTTGTTTGTTGCCATATATTCTTTTGCTTAAATTTTTTCGTACATTTAAAAACAAATGAAAAATTAAAAAAAAGCGAAAGATGGTGAGAGAGCTAAGGTTTATTTTTCTTAAACCATTTTTGTTAATTTCAGTAACAAAGTATAGAAAATTATTTTTGGCTAACTTTTTACTTATAGTTTCTTTAAAATTTTTTGCGTATATATTAATCCTAACTGAATATGTTTATTTACAGATAATCCATTAATACTTTTCTACTTAAATTTATTTCTAACTGTAGTTTTGTTTCTGCATATCAATTATTTTGATTATTTATAAAGTTTTCTTATATGTATATTTAATAATTTTTTAATTTAAATGTTATCAATTATAAATATAAGTTAAACTACTTGCTTAGTTTTATGTAATTTAAATTGCTACCTTTCGTAAATGTTTTTTTTGTTTTTTATTTATTTTAATACAAAGATTTTTGATTTTAATTTTTGATTAATTTTCTAAATTTGGTTTGTAAATTTTTAATTTTAATTTCATTATATTTTTTTATTTGCTATTTACTGCTTTTAGTAACTAAATTAAAATTTGTTTACTTATACAAAATTAATTTTGTTTTCAAAATTCTTTATGTATGTACGAAAAAAGTTATTATATATACATAAAAAATGTTAACCCTAAAAGTTGTAGAAGTATTTGCTAAATAAAGGCTACTAAATTCTTAAAAAAACTTTTATTTTTATTTCTAAAATATGAAAAAAAATATTATTTCATTTTTTGAATTTATTTCTTAAGTTTAATTAATGATTAATGCTTTAAAAGCTTCTTTGTTATTTACTTTTGTTTTAATATCTCTTATTATTACTTTAGGCTAATTTTTTATTATATCAGTTTTAAAACTATTGTTTTTTAATCAATTTCATTTATGACATACATACGTACATGTTACAAAAAACCCAGCTTAGTCGTAGCAATTTTCTTCACCAAAGCACAAACTCACAGAATTATACAAAACTTACAAATTTTGATTTACCTCAGCGATTATCTAACTTGATTACAATGAGCTACTGCGAAAACACGCCAGCTTGCCTACATATACATACATACATAAGTAATTATATATGTATGCATGTAAGTTTAACTCTGCGCTTCGCAAGGTCATTTACTACAAATTACTCACTATTCCATTCATTCCTTTTACATTTATATCACACATATCAACACTATTAAACATGTAAATGCATTCACATAGTTTAACATACAAACACATATGTATGTAAATATTATATGTACTCGTATATAATATACCATACCATAGAGTTTATGTTTACTCAAATATCTGCTAACTTTATGCCCGCTTACATTATCCCTTATTATATGTGTTTTATTCAACTTAAATATCTGCTTACATACACTTAATACATAACGACATACATACACGTATATCGATGTGGTTGGTGTGTCTCTGTGTTTGTGTGCTGCTCTACTTTCGCTCTGTTACTCATCGTTCTCAATGCTTGTACGTAAATATGTATTTTATTTGTTGTTGTTTTGCCATTATTTAGCTATGTTTTTGTAATTTGTTGTTGCTGGTTTTTAGCCTCTGCAATTATGCCAGGTTTACATGCACATATGTCTGTATTATTCGGTAAGCCATGGCTATTATGGCCGTAATGCCATGCAAATGCGTTTGATATGATTTAGTCGATCCGCCAACATGTCCATGATACATCGCAGCTGGATTATCACCTGTTGAGAGAAATGAAAACAAATTTCAAAATGGTAAATATATGTAGGTATATACTATTATTATTTTATATAAATATTATTATTTTTAATTTCATTGGAATATGTGGTAAAGCTTGTTTTACACTGACGGCCATTAAATGAGCTTACAAGTGGGTTAGAAATGCTGACAGATGTAAAGAAAGCTATTTTAAATTTTAGTAAGTGAGCTGAAAAATAAATAGAATATTTAAACATTTTCAAAATGATACAAAAACATCACTTTTTGATCTTGTATATTTTTGTCAATTATTATTTTTAATTAAGACCATTATTTATTATTAGTAATAGGGGTTTAATGGGGTGTAGTCAAGATTCTGGTTGTTATAGGTGCGATGCTATACTCAATTTTTACTCTTGCATCCACCTCGCGCATCCTGGAAACGTAAGCAACCTTTTTGCAAGATGCGGTAACCAACTAAAAGAGAGGAAGCTTCAGTGGAGCCACACCGACTTATTCGTTTTAAAGCTTTGCTGAAGGTTAAATGGTTAAATGCAGCGTCTTTTCACCAGAGGTGCGACTGCGAGTGGGTGTCGGTTTTGAAGCAAGCGACTCGTTATATATGGTAAATGTGTAAAAAAATTTTAACTCACTCGCCTAGTGAGGTTGTGCGCTGGGGTTCCGGCTCCACCACGCAGAAACCAGCCCAAATGTAAAGTTCAATAATATCTTGGAAGTAAGTAAGTAAGTAATGGCATAAGAGTCACCACTTAATGTTTATTTAATGATTTTTATAAGTGTATTTAAACATATCAATTATTATTGTGTGGGAGGAAAATCGAACGGAATTTACTCATTATCTGTCGATCGTTAATTTTTCGCTCTTAGTATGGCTCAAACTCCAATTATTCTTTTTCGAGAAACTTTTCGGAAATCTTGATATATTTCCTTTTCAGTTAAATTATTGAAAAAAGGTGTTATTAAGAGGTGTAAAATACAATGAAATATAGAATAGGTCTATTCATTTCGTGGTTTTTGAATTACAGGTTGTATTTTGATATTTATCAAGCTTAACGGTCAAACCAAATATGTTTTGTTTTAGTTAAAAGTCAAGTTTTTACGAAAATGAATCAGTTAGGAACAACACAAAGCGTTAAAATTTTTAAAACCTACAATAAAAATGGAGAATCCAACTAAAATTGATAGCTTATAACTGTCAAAAGAAAAAATACAATTAAGAAGTCACAGGCTGTTCAAAAAAATTGTAAACGCCGTCTATATGAAAAATCGCCGGTTTCTTTCGGGGTAACTCAATATATTCACATATGACAAAAGTGTCATTAAAAGAAGAATAGATTCACGGAGTTTTCCCAAACTAAGATGTCTATGACCTCAACTACATTATTCAACCCAACAATGAAAGCTAATGTGCCACACATAATTCAATGGAAACTGTTGCAGAAATGATACAGTCAATTAACCAAAAGAATTTTTGATTTCTTTGTACTAGCGGTGGGCTCATAATAATTCTATGTAATGTTAATAACCCGAAACTCTACAATGGCATATCTATAGTTCAGACAAACTTAATAGAAGCAACACACCTGACGGACTCTTCATTCCTCGAATCCCTGTTGTTCCTTAGTAAACTGCCTACACGAGCCATTCAAGCAACTACAGTTGCTCGTGTGCCTCATGTTTGCAATCAATATCAACAAAGCGCAGGGTCAATATTAAGACTTGTGTGGTCTACATTTAGTTACGGATTGCTTAACACATGGATACTTGTATGTTGTATGTACTAGGGTTGGCAAACTAGATAATCTTTTTATTTGCTATAAAATCAAAATGTTGTTTACCCAGCACTATTGAGGGAATAAAATTATGATGTAAAGATATTCAATGTCTAATTTTTCATACAATCCATTGGGCATATGCCACAACGAAGCAATGTAGGGTGAAGCTAGTACCATAATTATAGCGGTTTAATTGGGTTAATCTCTTCCCTTATTAATACTAACATACTTCGGACTAAAGTGAATATAACATTTCATGTGCATAAAATTAATAACTAATTTAAAAAACCAATAATTTTATAAAAAATTGAGCATTAAATTAAAATAAAAGTAAAAACATATGCCATAATTGTAACACGAAATTAAAATTACAAAATGTTGAGCAAATTCACATTTTTTTTAAATATCATTTGAATCAATATAATTTTAAGCTTTTCATGCTATTTCGAGCTATACATAATAGAATTTTTTATTTCGAGCGAAAATATTATTTTTTTATTTGAACCACATAAATTTTAATTTCAAATCTTAAATGTTTAAATTGTAATAAAATGAAATTAAATATGATTTTTAAATATAAAAAATATAAGAAATAAATAAAATGGGAATCTAAATTAAATTTAATTCTTTTAAACTTTTGTTTAATTAAATATTAGGTACAGATATGCATATTTGGAGATGTTAAATAAATTTTAAATCATATCAATTGAAGACAGTTAAAACTAATAAAAATCGCCTTTACTGTATCCAAAACCACTTCAAATAGAATCAGTAAAATCAGTTAAATTAAAAATTACTTGGCGAACACTAAAGAGATTTAATTTTTCACACAACAGTAAAACTGTTCGCTTTCATTGCAACATATTGTTGTCGCCGTGGTTTGGCCAATCCGCACAATTACACAACGATAACACAAGCGTAAGAAGTTACAAAAATATACAAATGTGTATATGTGTATACGAGTATGTGTTCAAACATATATCGATTCCATCTGTTTGTACATTTGCATTCGTCTCGCCGGTGTTGCTCTTGTCAACACTGCCACTTGTACGCCCGCCATAGCAACACCAGTGTCGCCGCTTTGGCCGCAGTCAAACACACACGCACACGAAGATAATATTATGTTCGCCGTATGATATTTATTTGCATGTGTTTGTTTGGCTATGTGGGTGTATTTAACTCACGAGTGGCTGACTGACTGACTGACTGTGGGCTGTGGAATGTGGTGTGGCATCTACAATTGCAGAGAAGCGTACACATACACACGCATACAGACAATGGTGAGTTGTTAAACAATATGCTCTGAATTTTATATTTTTATATGCATATATATATATATATATTACACGCACATAAGCGACAACTTTTTCACTTAACTGTACTTTGCCATAGCATCATGTGTGCAAATACATTTCCCGTTGTATGCGTAGGCTTAGGAATTTTCGTCACGTGGCATGGGGTTAACGCTGTTGTAGTAGTAGTGGTAGCAGCTCATGGTTTTGCAATTTTCATAAATAACTTTTATTACGCGCCCAAAGAAATTTGCGTTCGCAATTGTGTACGTGCGTGTGGCAAGCAATTGTTTTGTTGTATAGCAAATATCAACAACCGCAAGCGGGCCATCACGACACAGCTACAGGCATTAAAATAAAAGTATTTACAAACGATAGCGAAAAAGTCGACGTTAAAGTAAATATTCAATTCTCTTAAATACTAAATGCACAAACGCAGGAATTCAGGCGTTCTCCACGCATGTTGACTGTTCCCGACATGCCACAAACACATATCGTATATACCATATATTTATACTCATATTACAAACATTTAACATTTTAGCATTACATTTATGTTGAACGTTTTATGTTTGCACATTTACATATTTACATATAGTGTAAACACATATGTATGTACGTGCAAAGTAAAAATATATAAATTCTCTACATTCGAGTACATATGTGTGCGTTTAATTTATTTTAATGTGGTAGCATATTAAATCGTACCGAATTTACGAGTTGACTTTTTATAACAAATTCACTTCCGCACATTGACAAACTGGAATTAACTCTTACCTAACCTCAAATATGTAAGAGTTTTTGAGTGCTGAGGCGTAAAATGCGTCATTACTGCAGTTTATCGTAAAGTCTATAACAGCTCAACAAAAACATTTATTTCTTCAGACTTATTCATATTATTTTTGTAAAGTAATGACATTTACACACAAAAGTTGTATACGCTACACTCCTGAGTATGCAAAAAAAATTAAAAATATGATAAAAAATAAAAAATATATAAAAACATTGCGGTGTGTGTCTTGGATAAAAAAAAATAAGCCTTAATGTAGGCAACATTCTTTGGATTAACCTCAATTTTCACTCTTTTTATTTGAGTTGCGAGGAGTGCACTTTTCTTCCTATAAATCAATGAATTAATAAAGTTTAAAGTTTTCCCTTAATGAGCATTTAATTTCTATACAATACGAAACTTTGTTTATCATCAGAAATACACTAGATGGTATTCATATCCATTGCCGAGGGTCATATGCCTGGTATGGACTTAAGCACGTAGTAAAGGTATTTAAAAAATTAACCACATTTCAATCTAAATTTTTTGAAAAAACGTTTTGAGAAACTGGAATATATAAAGGTAGACAACACAATCTCAATTACTGTGGGAACATTTTCAATATACTCACTTCAAACTAAGTCGCTCAAACTCGAGATGCCTATACCAAGTTGAACAATAATTTCTAAAGATTAAAACTACTGAAATCAATTTTATTTTGAAATGAAGATGGTCTGTCCAAACTTAGTTGCAAATAAATGTTTGTGCTTATAAAATCATGTAAGTGCTGCTAAATAATAGTTCATTCATTATATTCGCACTGTCTAAAATGTCTAATTAGACTACTCTAAAATGTCTAATAAGTCAGCTTGCCAACCAGCTAACTATTAAACCAGCAAAGCGTATTGTAAGCCTAGAGCAGCGCAACTTCTCCTACCGCACTCGTGCTGCTTTGTTTTATCTTATGCTTTGAATATTCTCAGTCAGTCGTACTATATGCCACTATTGTTATCCTCTTTCCTAACAAGCCACTGCAATACATGCATATACACGTATGACTGTAAGCGGATGTCCAGATTTGCCCTACAGTATGGAATTTATATGAAGAGTTCATTAGTGCGCATCCTACCGCAATATATTACACACTAAATAACGTTCCTATTGCTGTTGTGCTCACTTGCAAATAAGTTGTCTGGACAGTGTTGTTTATATGTTTACCTTGTTTTATTGTTCCTGTTTGTTGGACGTATGTGAAGTTACAGAAGATGGGATATACCTTCTGCTCAAATATAAACGAGACTGGCTCAATAAAACAAAAACGGTTAATTATTCTTCAATATTTATATTATCCCTTTAAAAACAGCCACCATTAGAGGCGATACACATATGCCACCTTTTTTTCCAATCTTCATAACACTTCTGGTAGGCCGTTTAGGTATGGCTTTCAGTTCCTTCCTCGAATTCTCTTTTATGACTTTAA
>JAWMAG010000005.1:19245000-19302500 GCA_037013455.1 Ceratitis rosa
TTATTATTCATTGAATATGTGTATCGTGATAATAATAATTTATTTACTAAGTATTTATACTTTTTTTCAACCCATTTGAAATATATTAATTTTAGTTCATTTAAAAATGTAGAGTTACTTTAATATTCCAGTTTATTTGCCTAAATATGGTTGTACATATGTACTCAATATCTCTGTCGCTAACTTTGCCACTCACTCACGCTAACATACCCTTGATTGCAGCAAGCCTCCTGGAAAGCAAACGGAAATGTGTAGTGAGTGGCTCTATTGGTATATCCTGCTAATAAAATGAATATATCTTGATGTCTGCAAATATATACATATTCAAACCAATATTGCACTACAAGCAATGTTCATATGTACATACATATTTGTAAATTATACATATCATATATGCGTATACATATAACCTATGTTTATGCTTGTTACTTGTATGAGGTAATACACTCTCGAGTATGAATGTTTATCGATTAATGTTTAAGTGCCGTTTAGTTGCCTAATGGAAATGGAAGTATATCATTGTACCATTTTAAAAATTTAATATCAAATGCAAGTCTTTAATGTTCAAAGTTTGATCGGGAAGTTTTGATACCATATAGCCTGAGCTATGTAATATTTGAGTACCATTTGTTTAGGTCTCTTCGAAACCTTCTCCCTTGATGGTAAAAAATTGGCCGACTGAAGGGCCGCTGAAAATAATTTGGCTGAGTCATTCTGATGCAGTTATGAAGCCTCCCAAAAAAGCTCAAGAGTTTATATATAATATTAGTCCAGAAACATTTGATTAAAATTAATTTTCGGTGAAAAAAAACTTTCATAAATATAGATATTTTTTGTTCAATAGGAAAGATTATAAGAAAATAATTTGGAACTTTTAATGAAATATTTTTATTTTCTTTTCCAAATATCACTTATATTAATTACTTTAAAATTATTTTAAAAATTTAATAATTTTTTGAAATCATTTTTGTAATGAATTTCTTTTCTCTCACACTCACCTGGATCCGTCGAGACGTTGATACCCCGATCACTGTCGTAGTTGATCATCCGATTATCATGATACCAGAATATGAACTCCGACGCCTCCGTATTCTGCACGACACGACATTGTAGGCGTAGTGTAGAGCCCGGTGTTAGATATCGTATTGGCGGTCCTGATATTTCGGCGCGTGCTTCTATCCAAATTGAATGCGTAAAAGCGCGCGTTCGAGCGTAAAAGTTGATTGCAAAATTCAATGTAATGCAGCGCAGAAACAGAGACACATACATATACATATATACAATTGAATTGGTTTCATACATAGTTGTTGCACAGTTCCATTGCGGTCGAAAGCACACATATTATATGTATGTATGTGCATGAATATTGCAATGACGTGACAGCCATGGCAGCCATGAAATTGAAACGAAAATTGGTTTGGCGAAAATTAGTGATTGCGAGCAATTAAAAATACTTAGATCTGTATGTGTGTATGTATGTATATACAATGTAAGTATGCTAGCATTGACAAATTTAGTTGTGCTGCCAACACTATTAGCGACAAATTAAAATGGCGAAATTGACTTTATGCTGATTGCCGCCTCCAACAATGCAATCCAACACCACTACTTTACCACCACCACAACAACATCACGCAATCACCACTAACACCACTACACATGAATGCAAACACACACGACACATCGCTGATACTATTAATTACACTCCCTCTTTCTAGCCTGCCATCCTTTGTGCGTAGAGCAATAAAAGTAGAATTAGCGCACAATAACAAAAAAAAAAACGCACAGCAATTTGAATTACAAAAAAAAAAAAAAAAAAAAACAACAACATCAACATTGTCACTCGTGCTACAGCCTTAATCCGCTTAGCTAAGTCACCAATTTATTTATACACACCACAAAATTTATTTGCATTTGGTTTTGCATATTTGTTGTTTTTGCTTAATTGTATTGTTTATTTGGATTTGCCACCAGTGTCACCAACACACTGATTCAATTTTGTTTAATGTGATGATTTTTGATTGGAGATCATTTGATTTAATGGAGTGTACAAAATGACTTTTGATCTCTCCCCAGTGATTGCGTTGACAAAATAATGAAAGATAAAAATATAAACGAAAAAAAATTCAAACTAAAAAAAAAAGAAATATTTGCATTGACCTAATTGAGTGCATAATAATGACCACAAAATGCAAGCAAAAAACTATTATAATATTTCCAATGATATTTGATTTTTACACATTAAATTTTATAGATTGTAAAAAAAACATTTTATACAGTTTTTCACATTTTCCAATACAGATTTTTAATGTGATTTTTTTTTTAAATTCAATATATATACATATGATAGCAAAACAATTGCACTTTATCTCTATTTGGTTAGGTTGCAGTGATTGGTTTTTTTCTGGTCATACTGCAAAGGTTCTAAAACTCCTTTTAGGGTTGCCAGATTAGATCAACATATTTGTCTTAGAAATAATTTCTCCTTCTATGATATGTAAATCTAAATGTCACCCTCATCGAAAGTATTAATGAATTTACACGTAAGTTTCCGTTGATACCCTCCATTAAAGATTTTTGGGGTATTTTTCTTATTAATTTTACATAATTCTCTCCACGTTTGAACAATAACTACAGTCTTTTAAAGGTTTCAACCTCCTGCATTAATACTACAACAATATCCGGCTCTATGACGCACTATAATTCAGCCTCGGCGGCCACGACTGTCGAATAAATCTGCAGCTTATAGCATTAATCTGGAGATCTGATTTATTTTTGGTGTGCTTTGGGTATACGTAGGCTGCTATATATAGGTCTGGCCTAGGCAACACTAAGTGTTGCCAGGTGAAATCTGACATTTCCATTGGAAAGTTTGACATTTTTTAGCATAACATCACTCAGAACGTTTTGTCATTTAATCGTGCATTGTTTTATTTACAGAGAATTAAAAAATTCATCTCAGCCAAAAAATGGAATTAACTCGTGAACATTTTCGTGCGATCATTTTTCACAACTTTCGACGTGGATTATCACGACAAGAGTGCATTAATGAACTAAAATTTTTATACGGCTATGAAGCACCATCCTATAGCACTGTGAAAAACTGGTGCAACGAATTCAATCGTGGCCGACGCTCGCTCAAAGACGAATTCCGGGAAGGTCGTCCAAAAACAGCCGTTGTGCCAGAAAACATCGATGCCGTACGTGAACTGATAATGCAAGACCGTCATGTAACAAACCTACAGATAGAGGCATGCCTATGTCTTTCTCCCACTAGCATACATTCGATATTGCATGAACACCTGGCCGTAAAAAAGGTTTGTTCTCGTTGGATCCCGCACAATTTGACAATCGCTCAAAAAAAGGCTCGTGTGGATTGGTGTAAAAAAATGCTGAAAAAATACGTTCGCGGTGCTTCAAAAGACGTTTATAAGATCGTCACAGGTGACGAATCATGGATCTATGCGTATGAGCCCGAAACAAAACAGCAATCGACCGTGTGGGTCTTCCAAGACGAGCCAAATCCAAAAAAAAAAAAAAAAAAAAAAAAAAAAACCATTTCACGTAACGTAAACTTCCGATAAGTAGATCTAGGTATTCAAAAAAATCTAATTTATTTGTAAATTGTTCGATATTTATGAAATTTGGTTCAGAGGTAGCTTTTGGCTTATTTAAATATGGGGAATATTTTTTCCTCCGAGATTTTAGCCTGAGATCTCTACCAATAAAGTCACCAAGCAATTGCTGATCTATATGTTCTTTCAATGCTAAATCATGAAAAATACGAGCACTTTTATTCTTTTACTTTTGAATCATAATTCTATTTGATTTTTAGGTTAAACTGGGAAGCTTTAGAGGCTTCAAACAATAAATTTCCTTCTCGAATACCTTTTAAAACTATCGAAGAATATGTCTTCAAAATATCACTGGGCCATTCGACATATTTTAGAAGCTGGAGCAGTTTTAGGGGCTAGACGTCGAGCAGGTTCGAATGCTCGGGCAGAACTTTGCAGCGCATTTTCTCAGAAAACGGTGCCGTCTATAGCAAAAAGGATATACATACGTCCGATCAAAAAAAAAAAACCTAAGTAATCTAGCTTCAGTTTCAATTATCTTCTGGTTGAACTAAAAAAGTTGGACAAATGTATTATTTAATTAAACTATTTTTTAAGTGTGCTATTTATAATTTTCCTGCTGCTTGTGATCCTATTTAAATATGGCACATTTTTGTCTAAAAATTTCCCTTTCAAACAAATTTTTCAAAAATCGCTTTTTTTTGGTTTCTAAAGGAGACCTTAAGGAAAGTGTGATCGGATGAGAGGAGCGAAAATTGAGAAGAATATAAGATCTATATATCTAAAACTTAGCACGGGTCTCGGTGTTTTTCTGACAGTTTATTTTCATCCGCCTCCACATGTTTGATCGATTTTTATAAAAAACTTATATTTCGCGTCAGAAATACACTCGGAGAGCTTGAAATTCCCTACCAAGTGGAGACCGCAATTGGGAAATTTAACTTTCTATAATTTTGGATGTTTGGTTACACTAGGACGCGCATTAGTATTACACACTGATAACTGCTCGGCCATCCGATGCACTACTTTATTTATCGTATGTGTTTTTTCTGTTATTTGGCTATTATTTCGTGAATTTTTATATTATTTTATTATTATTCTGTTTACTATTTTTATCTGTTTGCTGTTGTTGGACAAGCAAAAGTCAAATCGTCATGTGCAACTGTAAAAATGCAAAAATAATCAAAATTTAATCACAAAATCATTAACTTATATGCACATACATATAGATAATACGTGCATGCATCCAATGTGCCATTAAGTGCACTAGAAAAATGAGCTCAAGGACGCGTCAGTGTCCTATGGCAATATGCAGCACAAGGGCTGAAGTAAAGTCACCCACATGATGGAAACTAACATGATATCATATATGGTACATACCTACATATATACATGCACATTTATAGTGTGAGTGCATGTGTATGTGTATTTGTGTGTGATGCAGAAATAATTTGTGGCCCTGAGCCAACAGTCATGCAGGCAATGAGTGAGAACGAGAGTATGTAAGCCGACCGATAGGGTTAAGAGCGTGTGCTGCGTGAGTTCAACACACATTACTTTATAGACATTTAAATGTATTTTTAAATTTGTAATAAATTTTACTGTTTTCCATCGTGTGTGTAAATGTGTAAATTATATGGCAGCTCATTAAAATAAAGTTTTATTTTTTTTCGTCCCTAATGCTTTTACACATGCATATGTATCATACATACACGTACGTGTGTAAAGTATTAAAATTCGAATTCAAAATTTATTGTTATTACCATTTTATTTTGCACATGGTTGCATTAGCAAGCACTAATGGCCTAAACATAAATGCGTACAATAATTCTAATAAGCAGTGTGGCCTCATAAATATAATTCGCTGTCAAATAAACTACATATATGTACATATATCGGAGTGGGAGAGAAAGGGATATACATACGCATGAATAACTGCCTGCATTGTTGTTGGCTACCCATGCACATGTGTAAGTGTTTGTATATAAATAAGCGTGTTAAAAGTAATGAATATGCTATTACGCCACAAAGTATGCAACATAAATAAGCATGTTAGTATTTTTACACCTACCATCCATACCTAAACCTGCCGTAGTACCGCTAAATACAAATGTAATCAGTTCGGCATGGTATGTACTATATGCATTAGTATTTTATGCACCGACAAATTAAATTTACGTTAATGAAGCGCAAACACAATGGCGTCCCACACAGTGCCAACTAACTGCATACTACGTGAATGTATGTATATATTTATATTTTAATGCATTATATCTACACCTAATATGCGAAAATGCATGCCATTGTATTCCACTCTGCCATTGTTTTAAATAATTCGCAATTAAGCGCAAAATATACCGTTAAGTGGGGTACAAGTGCAAATGGTGCGCAGTGCAAGCGTGCATTAGCATAGTTATACTAAATATTTATGAATACTTTCAGCAAAAATGTATTATAATTTGAAAATAATATTATTTGTTATTACTATCATTGCTGCTGGTCTATTTAAAGGTATTTTTGTACCCTTTTTGCAATCTAATTTGAAAAATTTCCCAGAAAATGCGTATTTTTTGAGCACGTGTATAGTAATAGTGTTTGTATGCAAACAATCACGTTCAACATTTACCCTATTGTTTTTTGCAGTATTATTTAGTGATTTAGACCACTAATACCCTCTTGGGTATCAGCGAGCTTACACATGCTATTACATAAATCATATTTGTTTAGCTGAGAGGGATTTTATCTGATTTTCGAAATGCTGGTTAGGTAAATAGGCATAGAGTTTAATACTACGATTATTCAGTTTATTATATGCTTTCACTATTACTATTATACGAGTATAGGGTGAGCCATCAAATGTTTGTTTTTCGAACTGGCATTTCCTATGAGTTAAATACTGAATGCAGGCCTGGCAGTGTACGAAATAGTTAAGCCAATGCTTAATAAAATAAGAAAACATTGAAAACTTGCTTTCAGAATAGTAAATTTTCAGGATTTGCACAAATTCCTCGGTATGAAGGCTAACTTCATTCGGTTCACGAACTGGATTCTCATGCGCTGAATATTACTTGGTGGAAGTTGAGTATTTTAACTGAAAATGTAGCCCATTCCGAACTGTCAATGTGCCTTGCTTGGAGATTATTTATTTCGAACAGTTGAAGAAAATGACATGGGTGATTTGCAGTTTCAACAGGATGGCGCTACGTGCCATACAGACAACGTTGCCACCGGACGCTTACTCTCTGTGTATGAAAATAATATAATTAGCCGAGTCTTTGATTCCCACTTCGCGTTTTTTAGCTGCGATTTGACTTCCTTGATATAATTCTTGTAAGGAATCTTTTAAAATAGGCGATACGCCAAGCAAATAGATGTGATTTTTATTTTGAAACAGGAAATTCAAGTTGCCGTTGTGGCCAAATCGGGCAGACAGTCACAGAGTAAACAGGGTTAACAGAAATTTATTTAGAAGTATTTTAATAAGTAAAAGTAAATATGGAATAAAATTAATTAATTTTTTTTTTTCATACTTATCATTTCTCTTTAGTTCTTACAAATAGATAAACCGTTAATGCAAAAATCGCAGATCTGATAAATTAAGGTGAAACCATATTTAAAACTTTTAGAACATATATTTCTCACTTCAAAACTCCACAACAAAAAGTGGCTTTTAGTAAAGTCAAATCCAGCGCGATTTTCATACACATCGAAAAATAGATGATATTTCGAATCTTACATCAGTAGTGGGTGAAAATATACTTATCGTTTTTTCTTTCAGTTAACATATGTATAGAAAATGAATCGACTATAAAATTTTTATAAGTAAATATATGGTATTATTTTAGAAGGATTTAATGAAAACTAAATATTCTCAATTTTACTAATTTTGAAAATTTTAAATTTATTATTAATTTAACCTTAAAATTTTTCAAAATTATTAATTTTTTCTAATTTATTAATTAAAATTATATGTTTTCAATTTTTTTAAATTTAAATTCTTTGGAATAGATTAATATGCATTTTATTTTTATATTTATTAATTTTAGAATGATTTTTTTCATATGTTATTATATTTTTTTTTAATTTTTTAAATTAAAATTAAACTTGGGTTTAGTTTTTATGGAACTGTTTCAGACCACATAATTTTTGGAAGTAGTGAAATTAAACTATTTGACATCAGTTTATTTAAACTTCAATATTGAACGAAATTAATTAGATATAAAAATATTTTTATTTTTAATTTATTAACATTTTAATTTATTTTATACTTTTTTTATTTGGTAATTTGAAATTAAAATAATTTTCTTTTTAAATTTATTAACTTTTTAACATGATATTAAAAGTATTAAAATTTTAATTAAAATTAAATTCTTTCGAATTGATTAATATAATTCTAATTTTATAAAATTAATTAATTTAAATTTTTATTTTAAAAATATTTATACCAAATTATTATTTTTTCATTTATTAATTTAAAATTAATTTATTTGAAATACGTTTCATTTTAAAATAAATATTTAATAAACTTCGCAATTTTAAACGACATTTAATTTTTTTAAAGCTTATTAATTGAAAAAAAAAATTCTACAAATTTATTTTCTTAACATGTAATAATTTTGCATTTGTTACATTAAAGATTATTGACATTGAGCTCCATTGCCTAGCAGAAGAGTTTTGCTTACACAATAAATATTTAATTGCTTTTGTTTAAAATTCACTATTCAATGGCAAATGTCAAAAAAACAATTTAAAATGTATTAAATTACACATAAAATAAATAAGTAAATATTATTTTATAGGAATTTCTATAAAATGCCAATTATGCCTTAATAGATAAATAATTTTGTAATTCATTCAACCGTAACAGCTGCTATGGAAAATAAAGGGTATTTTTTAACATATCGTTTTTAGGCGAAGAATTTAGTTTTATTGTCATAATTTTTCAGCCAAGAGATCTAAATTTGAACCACTTCTTCTAGTAATTTATACCGTATGTCAGCAAAAGCGCTTTTCTATAGAAGCAGGCAATCGGCTTTACATTACCCCAAAAAAATTAGTCTAGCTCTGTGAATCGCACGAAAAATTTCCTTCAAAAAATTGACTGCCTCGTTGGCTGTATAGCACATGGTATAAGGCCGTCTTGTTGGAACCAGAGGTCGTCTGTTCGTTATGGCATGCCAAACCAAACTGAATATAAGTCACGAAACAGCTGACAAGAATATAAATACCAATAAAGGTTTGGCTAATTGAAAACCACACATCGAAAAAAAACACCGTTTATCGGAGTAATTTTTCTAAATTTATATGTGGACATATTTCTATTGATATTTTGTTTGTATACCTTTTAGAAAGAGCAAATAGTAACACATTCAGAAAGTGTATTGAAGTGGTTAAGAATGCACTGCACACGAACACATACATATGCACATGTGCAAATACCAATGCAAGCATTGCACATATTTGAATAGTTCAAAATGTGTGCTTATGCCACTTCAGTTACCATTCGTTACAGTTTAATTCATACCGTGTGTGTCTGTGTTGCTATGCGAAATGAAACTCAGAAAATGAAGTGCACATATATTGTACATACGTACAAATGCACGTAACGCATTTGAAGAAATATTTTTATGATTACTCTCTAAACGAAGTTGTTAAGAACTTAGTAGTATGTATGTGTGTGTGAAAAGAAATATATGTTAGTATGGTTTTCGCATTAGTTTCCTAATTATTTGTCTTACCATAAATGTGTTTATACCCACATTTGCATAAATTAATAATAGCGTTGCTTCGGCCAATCAGCAGACAGAAAGTATTTAATTTCACATTAAATTGTTTCGTTCAAATTTATTTCTGCTTTAAAATTATAATTTTTCTCTTGAGGGGTAATTATTTTGTGTGAGTTGAGATAAGTTAGTCAGTTTTTTTTGTTAAATGAAATTTTATCTTTACGTTTTTGAAGAAAATCATTTAAATTACATATGAAAAATGTGTTTTATTTGAAACTAAATTAAAATATGAAACATCAAATTAAATGTCTTCATACAGAAATGAAAAACTGTAGTTATGTAGTATAATATCTGAAGATAAAAGAAAAAAATGATCACTTTTGGTGAAAGCCAAATTGAACATTAAAACGTATAAACTAATATAGTTCAATATTTTGAATTAAAAATATTTAACTGTTAACTGAAGTGAATCTGTATGCGACGTATTCGAAAAATCGAATTATTTTTTAAATCATTTGGCTTACATGACATTTGGTACAGTAGTAAATTGTGACCCAAACTACCATGGGAAATACTTTTATTCAGGGAAGTATACCTGAAACTGATCTATAAAAAAAATCAAATCTACTTTTAAACCGTTCCATTATATGAACTTTTTGTCTGAATTGATATAGGGAATCCTTTTTCCAGGAAGTAGACCTGGGACCAATCTTTTCCGAAAATTTGTATCTATCGTTTGATATACATAAAAGTTAGTACATGTAACC
This sequence comes from Ceratitis rosa, assembly GCA_037013455.1. NCBI lineage: Eukaryota > Metazoa > Arthropoda > Insecta > Diptera > Tephritidae > Ceratitis > Ceratitis rosa. The sequence continues at coordinate 19,255,069 of JAWMAG010000005.1, forward strand.
CGTCAAACTCACTGAACGTTCATATGAGGCAGTAGCAGTAAAAACTATAAAAAAAATACATAAAATCGTTTGATATTTTTAGAAAATTTGAGGTTGAATGGCAAAACAGTGGCAAAATTACATGAACGGATCGTCAAATTGTTTCATATATAATGGTATATACCAGATTTGGCCTCTAGTGTCTACTAGCGTTCTAAGAAACCAAAAAAAAAAAAAAACAAATACTGATAGAAATAAATTTCGCTCGAATAAGAAGCCTATTTTGAAGGAAAATATTCATCATTCTACAAAATGTTTTTTTTCGAAATATGAAACCGACGCTGGAATGAAAGTTTTGAACAAAAATGTAATTTTTAAAGTGCATATCTAATATTAAACAATTTATTTATTTTTTAAATCAGCAATATTGAAAGCCAAGATTATTTTTAGTACAAATTATTATTAATTAAATTAAATTAATTTTTTATTATAATTTCATAAAATTTTTTTGAGTGAGTTTTAAATGTAAAATATTCTAAAATATAGTGTCGAAGTACAAGATAAAATTATTAAATCAGCTGTATAAGCGAAAACGCTTATATAAAATATTGTACATGTATGGAAATTCTTGTGTTTGGTCTACTAAATGTTGATCATACGCCCCGGATATCGTGAAACTTTTGGTATACTTTTCGCCGTGTTCTCAATTTTTACTGCCGATGTGAGTATTTTTTGCATCGGTAAAAAGCGAAGCCGAAAACTGCTTCAGCGCAAATTATATATATATACAACAAATCTAAGCTCAGTCAAAGCAAAGCTCATTCATTTCTATTTTTTTGTTATCGACAATTTTAATTTAAAAAAATAAAATTAATTAAATTAAGTTAAAAAATATACCATATGTATATCAAACTTCGTACTTTTATATGGAAACCGTACACGTATCGACATAAATTATTATCTTCTATTGGGGTTCATAGTGAGGACGAAGTCTAAAAAGCCGTATACTTGCGATACATCGTAGCTGTGCGTATATACATATATACATATGTATTTCTCACTGAAACATATTGCACAGCTTATTGAGTAGGTGTTCAATATGTGCGCCATCACTACAATTTCCTCTTGACTCGATATGTTGTTGTTTTTGCTACTTAAAATAGATATGCTTGCAGACACTTCACTTTGAATGCAATTTCTTTTCCCAAAATATTTACATAAATTTAAGCAAAAAAAAAAAATAAATATATGGGTATCTGTGTAAGTAAGTAAACAAAATATGCTGGTAAGAATTTTCTTTACAATTTTCACTCCTGCACTCCTTTAACACTACAAAGTAAGATAAATACATAGAAGTGGCAGCAACGAAGCAGACAATCAGCTAAATTCAATGCAATCAATTTGTGCACACATACCTACGGGTATGTACATGTACGCAGGCAATATATGCTTGGAATTTATATACCATTTCTTTTTATATTTACATGTATATGTATATTGTTATATAACAACGCTACTTACCGACAACATTCAAATGCAGAAATATTGATGTGGGCGGATGGGTTGACACTTGACATTCATAGACGCCAGCATCACGTAGTTGTACGAATTTTATTTGCAGCGTCCAATCCTGTGGCATGCCACATCACGATTGATTTGAACAATTGCAGTACGTTAGCAAGTGTGCAGTGTGCAGCAGTTGTAGACCAAAAAGCACGAATGGTTGAAAAGTGTCCAAAGTACCAGTTCGGTCAGAGCGCGCACATGAAATGAGGCAGAGAATTGAAAAAGGCGGAAATATGAAAAGAAAAAAAAAAACAAATTAGAAATAGAGTTATATAAAGTAGTAGAGGAATTCGCAGATAAATGTCAGGCAATCAATGGCAGTGGATTTTTAGTCGAACACTTGCTGCAAGTTGCGAACAAACTAATGCACTTTACTTGCAGCACACACCAAAGAAAAGTAAGAAAAATTTTCAAAAAAAAAAAGAAAAAAACAAAAAATTACACAAAATAAAATCAAAACAAAAATTGATTTTTGCAATCAATGATGTACTTAAAAAGTACATTTTAAGAGTACATTTTTCGTTATCAAATTGCAACGATTTTTCTGTATAAATTCGATATATTTTTCGCTACAATTTTATTCACTTCAAAGTTTTCGATTTTTTTCTCTTTCACTTTTTGTTGTGGATTTAGCTGGCATTTCCGCAACAAAGTGTCAATGCGCTGTGAATTGTCGCACTTGTGCATTGCCGCTGCTGACAAGTGTATACTTATACACATATGCGAGTATGTCTGGCTCTGTGTGTATGTCTGTGTGTGTGTGTGAGTTTATGCGGCTTATCGCCTGATTGCTGTTGGCGTTTTGTTGTTTTTGCCATATTTTTTCTCTCTCTCGAAACTTCGCCGCTCGCACTTTATGCCAGTCACGTTTCAGCGCTGCGGCCAACGCTGCTGACCACATATGCAATGTAACATTCATTGCATGCAGGATGCAATTGCACATCACTCACGAATTCACGCATGTGGCAAGTGTTGCACGTATGCCTACTACATCCGTTGCCATTGCAGTGGCACACACTTAGGATGGTGCGTATAAATGCGGGCATGAAGTGTATGTGTGTGTGTGAGTGTGGCTATGTTTTATATTGAATTTATTAATGCATTGCACGTTTTGATTCTTACGTTTGATATTTATAAAGTTTTTAAATAAAAATTTATTTATTTTTTTTTTTTTTGCAAAGAGTTTTTGCGCACTTAACTCAAAATAATTTAAAGATAAAAGTATGTAATAATGTTTGACGGTTGTCTATAGCTTTTATAATAGCAAAAATTGGTATATTTTTACACGGAAGTAAATATAATATTTTTTATTTTTATTTTATTACTGTTATTAACATTTTCACATATAAATTTGTTTGATATTTTGTAATTTTTGAGGATTAAAACAATATTTCTTTGCATCGTTTTTAATTATAGCTTAAATTTACGAATACTCAGTTAAATTTTAAATCTTAAATTTGCTGTCAGAAAAAAAGTGGACTTTTAAATGCGCTCTTTGCAGTTTAAGAAAAGTTAAGTAGATTTTAAAAGTTAAAAAAATTAACCATTAAAATATAAAGTGAAAAAGCTGAGGAATAGTTTACATTTATAATATAAAACTCTAAAGGATTTTTAATACTCATTATCGTCACTTTATATTTTAAAATTTTAAAGAGACGTTTTAATTTTTCAATAAAAAAAATAAATTTTTTAAAAAGAACCAAATATAAAAGTTCTCATTAAAAAGGATTGATATAGTAAAATATTTCCGCATAAAATTACTAAAATTAATTTAAATTTGTTAATATATCAAGTACCAACAAAAAGTAGCACACGTTCATGCGACACACTCCTAATGGCAACTGAGAAAGTAATTAATAAGTACGAATATAAGCTATATAATACCTCAGAGTGTTTCAAGTGCGTGGCACTAAATCGCTCATCACTGCTGTAGGTAGTCAATCCCACAGTCAGTAAATGGTAGTCCTTTTTGCGTATCCACGATACCTGAAAGAAAGAATAAATATTTTTTTTTTAGAATAAAGTTTGCAAGATAAAGAGAAATATATAATTATCAGAGCACAAATCTTAAATATGGAAACTGCTAAGTTTCGGAGTTAAACATAAGCTTAAAGACCGTTTAAGAATTTTAATATTCCAATGCAAATGTCAGCTGGAAATGCAAGCAAATCACAAAAGAAAAAAATACTAAAAATTGAAACAAAAAAGAATTTTACTTGCCTAATGAGGAGTTTCCGTATGAAAGAATTTTTTCTAAAATTTTAGGTTTTGTCTAACGGAGCTATGACTGCTTATAGCATAATTTTGACACCCTGTATTATTTAAAACGTATACTTATTGTTGCTGTTATTTTGGCCATAAATTCAGTGTAGTTGGTGGAATGCAGTTTATGCATGTGGGGTCAGCATTGAATTGCTCTAGCATGTCTTCAGCGCCTTGGCTCTAATGTGTTTTTGAGAGAAAAAAAAAAACCAGCTGCTTGATTGGCAATATACAGAAAACTAAGGTAAACGACTGAGGTCATTACTTTTTCTATACCGAATATTATTAGAAGACGTTAATAACCAAACAGAGCGAGGCGAGACCTCTACTACATTTGGGTAGTTTTTTCGTATGTATGTACAATATATAAAAAGACGCCGCTGAAGCGATTTTCGGCCGATGTGTTTTGATTTTTTAACAACAATGAAGAACCCTCGATTAGAAAAATCAATATTTACTATGTTTAGTTGTTCATCATGCTATTACGGCCGACGAAAATGCACTAAAGCACCTATTTTTTTATTAAGATCAGTCCACCGTTAATATTCAGTTACATTCTCATTGACCAGGCGCATAAATTTCTGTCGCACTGAAAGTTATTAAGCGATTTCTATGTTATACATTTTTGTCGTTTTAAAAACACAATTTAGACCTATGATATGCTGAGAGCATTGAGCACTTTATATAGAATAAACTGTTAATCGTTCTCGAATTCAACACATGTCCAGTGCAGAATGTAATTAAGCCTAGTTAATGAACCAAAGATTTGATAGTAGTTTCAAATGCGACTGTTAAACGATCAATTCTATATATATATATTTTTTTAAAGAACATATATTTTATTTAATAACTTTTTTAAATAAATAATTAATAATATTAAAAGGCCTCCTTAGATGAGATTTACTTAATATCTCAGCTTCAAAAATTGCCTAGCATCACATTCCAAAAATCATCTATAGTTCTTAGTATAAACAAAAAGAAAGCAAAAACTATAATGGTCATAAAATATTTGTCATCAATTTGTCATCAATTTGTGTCAATTTCTTACCGAGTAAGCGCAATAATGATATTAAGACATAGTGGATATATTTATTTACGTAAAGTTTAATCTTTTATGTTTCTATATAAAAATTTATTTTTTTTAATATTATAGATTTTTTTCATACACTTTGCATAAAGATAAGTGCATTATTGTTCTTATGATTTTTTTTATCATTTTACATGGCAAGAATTCTGATGATAAAAATTAAAAAAAAGAAAAACTGAGTATCCTTATGCTTTTTTAGTATACTTCTCCAAAAAGTCTAAAAATATCTCCTATGTAAGATGGAGCATTATTTTGTTTTCAGCAAAATACTTTGCAGATAATTGTGTATATTAGGTATATAAATACGTGTACGTTTGATTGTGTAATATAAGTCTTTTAAATCATTTTTCAATTTTAAAGGGGATAGTGTTATCCTAACATACTTTGGTATGTCTCAGCTTTATATTAGTATTTGTTTTATATTTATATTAAAAAAAAAATTAAAAACTAAAAATAAAAATTTAGAATTGATTTTTCGCACCGCGATTCTCATATTACCGCAGTAATATCCTTTAACAACTATGCTAGGTGAAACAAAGAGATCTGTGTACTTCAATATAATTCATTAGAAAATGAAACTCAACTGTTGCGTAATTAATATTACTCACCCAAACTAAAATAGCAAATATTAATTAATTATCCTGCGCTGCGACTCGAACCCTGATAAAGTCTAACCACTTGGTTATCGAGACGGTGAATCGTTGAACGTCATTCTGCGTAATTTAGAAATTACGTAACTGAGAATGGAACTCATTGGCTTAATTAGAGTTTACCAAATAAATAAAAATTGAACAAATGAGTCTGTTAGTAGTTTATACAAAATACAGGTCAACAACAGTTCTATTTACTTGTACTTTATTGGTAGAGATTATACCTAATTTAAATTAATGGAAACTAAAAAAATTTTTCAACGAGCTAATATTCTCTAACAAATGTCCTTGTGACATTTTACAAATATTTATAGAGGAAAAGAAAGCTTAAATTATCAAAGAGATAAAAATTTTAATAAATTTTCCTTCAGTCAAAAATAAATATGGAAAATTCCATATTTCTTGAACAAAAATTTTCTTGAGAAATTTATATGCTATAAAAACTTAAAAGCTTAAGCTAACTCAAGCGTATACTATAGTAAAGTCTCAAGTTGTCATTAATCATTTCGATTAGCTAATAATATTTGTTATATATTAATCAATAAGTAGAGTAAGCCTATAATTTTGAGATGATAGTAAGTTACTCCTAGATATTTGCACGTCAAAGTATACATAATCTCTAAACATATTACAACTTAGATGCATAGATAATTGCACACGTGTTCGCTCACATACGTGTATGTCTGCTATTATGTGTCCCTAAATAAATTTGTATCAATCAATTTTGAATTTATCAAATTTTGATAAATTTATTTTGTATCCCAAATCTTCAATTTCTTTTCGTTTCTTTTTTATGTCAAACAAAGAAAATTCGAAAGAATAAAATGCAAATGAAAGAATAATATTTACCCAAACCTTGAGCACGCTCAGAATTTTAGTGACATATAAGCATAAATGGAATAAGAGGAAGACAGCACAGTACATGGCATTGTAAAGACATTACGTGTAAATAAATTGCGATTTGTTTACCTCACAGCCTACGTAAACTACTAACACTACAGTTTTCCTTATCAAAAGAAAATTCTAAGTAAATATTTTTTAATAATTTTCAATATGTTTTATCTCTTTTTCCCATTTTTATGGGGTTAAAATTGGTTTCTGCCGACTCACACCAATACTGTACTGTAATATTGGAAAATCCTATAGCCCATAAGGAGCAATACTCTTACACGGACATATTTTACCAATTTAAATTTTTTTCCACATTTTCCAAACCCTTTGAAAAATCGATAAAATAATTTCATAATATTGGTATGAGTGTGTGTGTGCTTAAATTTTAATTTATTTACTTTACTTTCGTTTAGGCAATCATCTGCCTATACAGCACCAACAGCTTAGCAAGATTCTCTGTTAAAGCAATAGAGAAACGAGCAAATTTATGTACACTGCCCACATTTTCCAATACTAAAAGCAACTTGCTTTGCGTAAATTCTTACTCTCACAGCTCATTTATTCCATCTGATAGAATTTACTACATTGTAGCAGCTATTTTGCTACATTTCAGTAACTGTATTCATATGTATTGACTAAACTAATTTTCTGACATTTATTTTTAATGTGTGTGTGTGTGTTGTATATATGATTTCTAAGCACTCAATGTCAAACGAAAAAAAAAAAAAATTCTCAAACTGTTTGTGGCGCCATATTGTCGTCATTTTGCCCACTTAAGAACGCACAATCACGCACACATTCATAACGAAGAGGAGGAGAGTATCAAATTGACGCAAATGTCAAACCATTGAATAATATTTTCACTCATTTGCCAAGGATATCAGCTCTCCTGCTAGGATATCAACGCTTAGTTTGTATGCTTAACTACTTAAACACAATATGATATGTGTGTATTTGATTTACACACACACATACACACATACACGCATTTTAATGCTTTTAATCTCAAACATATATCTATAATAACTACTTATAAAAGGAAACCATTTAGACCATAAATGTACTTTACACAATTGCCATTCAGGCAACTATTTGTATTAGATTTTGAAATGAAAAATGAAAGTCGTTGTGTTGAAAGGACTAAGCGACGTTTTTTGTGTCCTTCAAGGCCACTGATGATATGTTGGTCCTTCCTTCCCACATGTGTGTGTGTGTGTATGTGTTGCTTAGCCATACCCAAAATTTGCTGGTGCTTAGTTTATTGAATCGTTAATATCAGCTGCCAAGTGGACATTGGTTATTTCCGTTCCAACTATGGAGAGTAGCGGAAATTGTTTTTGGTACACTTATGACTCTTTCAATCGAGTCATATTTGCATCCTTTTTAAATATTTATTCTCTTTAGTTATGGAAATGGCTTACTATTTGCTCATAAGTAAATTTGGTGAGGGTGAAATATGGCCACAATGGCAAATTGGAAGTTAAAAAGAGTAAGTTTGCAAAAAAAAAAAGAAAAAACGTGACATGATTATTCTTTGCTTTAAACTTTCCTTTATTCAATTGGCAAACAACTTTGTATTATTTAATTTTTTCCTTCGCAGAATTTCTTTTCTCAATTCAAAATACTTTTTTTCAAGCAAAAGTTATATTATATATATGAGAGGGTATTTAAATATATTATTTTACATTTATTATTCAAAAACATTTATGTCTCCTAAATTGGTTATTATTTACTTAGGATTATTTGTAGTTGTTGGCATCAAAAGGATAATACGAGGGAATAAAAAAGAAAAGTTCAGTCAGTTGGTGACTTCCAATGTGTTTTTGTTAAATCTTAAAAAAAATACCAAATACTTTGCAATTACTTTGTCAATATTACTTTAAAATTTTAGAATGATTGGCTAAAATAGAGACGAGAAAATGCAAGATCGCTGAGGATAGATCAGACGAAATTCCACCACCAACGCAAACAGAAGTTCGCCATGGGATGCTCTTTGGGTTTCGGCGTAATTTACAGCCAATACAAATATTCAGCAAAGGCCAAATTATATACGGAACGATTGCACCGTCTTTAAAGACTTTTACTAAGTGGTTTCGAAGATTCCAGACGGGACATTTTCCCATAGAGGATGAGCCCCGAGAAAGTCGACCAAAATCTTCCACTGATAACGTCACTGTAGCTCTGGTGAAGTCCAAAATTGACGAAGAACCACGATTAACATAAGAAATGATTGAAAATGAATTGGGCTTGAGTACCAATGGCTGTATGGCGAATATTAAGTAATTATCTGGGATACACGAAGAAATCTGCTCGAAGGGTACCACGAATTTTAAATGAGGCCCAAAAAGAGTCTAGCAACTTTGTTAAAGTCGTTACTGGTAACAAATCTCGGTGCTATAATTACAATCCAGAAACCAAATAGCAGTCCATGGTATGGAGCCCAACATAAAAGAAATAAAAAAAATAATGTTTTTTTCGAGAAAACCCAGTTTAAGTGATGAAAGAAAAAGAGCACCTCAGTCTTCTCTATTCAAAAATTTTGTATAAATTCTTTCTTCGGGAAAATTACACCATATAGATATTCCGCTTCCTTAGCCAAAGCCATAAAAAGTGCCATATTAACGGATATAACAGTAAAATATCTTGCGTATTTTTGTTTTAGAAAAAGTTTTTGCAATTGTATAACTCATAGAAGAACTGCTTTCATGTGCTCATCTTAGACCAGATTATTCTATTCAAACTTATTGTTAAGTGAGGTGTGTGTGCTCTTAGCGATGATCTCTTCATTACGTATATCATTTTGGCATCAGTGGAGCTATTTTGCAGTACGTTGTGAAAGTTGATTTAAAAAAAAGTATTATAGATGATGGCAATTATAATACTACCAAGATGTCACTAGAAAGGGCAAAGCTGAAACAAATTTTTGAAAGAAAACTTTCACACTGTTTGTCGACGATAACTGCCGCATTTGGGTTGCATAATTGAAAATATCGATAAAATAATGGATATAATCGATGCTGACCATCTTACTAGCATTTCCGAACTAAATGAGGACTACTGTTGAAATGTGGATCGCTTGCAGCAACGTCAAAAGAAAACGGTCATGATCGAAGGATAGTGAAGGGACACATACGGTCTGATGGCCAAGAAGGGTTTGTTGTGTGTTTGGTGAGAGTGACACGTAATCATCCACTTTGAGCTGTTTCCCTGCAGTTAAACTCTTAATTCCCTTAATGGCAGAAATTGCCCATAAGTGCTCAGTTTTTGGCCAAGAAGAGCGGAATTGTGTATCACAAGAGAGCGCCAGAGCTTTACACATCACTAGTGACTCTCCAGAAGCTCCAATAACTTGGTTGGGAGGTTCTTATGGCTCCATCCAGAACTCGCATCAAATGATTACTACTTATTCTATTTATGGCGAATGATTTGGCTGATGAAGAACTGTCCTCACTGAAGCAGCCTGTGGAAATCGATCAATCGAATGGAGCTATTAGAAAAATAGCATTAAGCATTATTTATTATATTTTTGTTTATTATTATTATTTTTAGCATTTAATGTTGCCACAACTGCATGCAAATAAAACAGTTGTAGGTTGGTAAATTGAAATACTATAATTTTTTGATTATTCCACGAACCAAATTCCTTTAGAAAATTTACGAAAATCTTAATTAAAAAAAGGAGATATCAAAACGAAGTGGTTTAGGTCAAACAAACATCTACTAAAAGGGTATTCTAAAAAAGTTAAAAAAAGTTCACGTCTTCAAGCAAATACTATCAATTAAGATGTCGCTCTTTTGCTCAAGCGATACAATTTTTTAATATTTTTTTTTTGCTTTTATGTTATTTTACATTTATCTGTGTGTAAAAATAATAAAAATCCTCTTAGAAAAGTATAATCAAAAGAAAATTTAAATCCCTTTTCTAGACATATATAGTATCTGCACACAAGCAAATATTTGCATTTAAATATGTGAATTTGTGTTTAAGGACATAAGTGACGACTCTCCGAAAATGCCTCGCAGGAGCAAAGCACACATACATATACATACATATACAGATATACAGTTTTATTTATGTAAACACTCATGCGCGGAAGGACTATAAAAACGAAGAATTTGCATGTTAGTAAAAAAGAAAAGAAAGAAAACAAAAAACAAACAAGAAAGGCAAACAAATCAAGAGTAAACACAAAAAACAAAAATGGAAAAAACATAAAAAATGCAGATAAAGATAAAAAGCGAAGGCAAACACAGTCAGGGACATGTGAAAAACGCGTCGTTTGAGTACCAGCCAGAGAGAGCTATGGCGTAAGGGATAGAGTACATGCGGCAGTGAAAGTAAAAATGTAGAGTGAAAAAATTGTGGTAACAAATCACTTGTAGTGAAAAAAATTTATAGCGATTTTATGTTAATTTATCTTGCACATAAACACACACACACACACATGTATATACATATACAAGCATGCATACGAATGCACACGAACATGCGCTTTATGCAGCAAACGCAACGAGTCACACGTAAAATCGCTTTGAAAAGCCAAAAAAACAAGTGAAAGGGTAAAAAGTGGAGGAGAAAAAGAGACAAAAAAAAAATAAGAGAATGCCGAGTAGCGAAAAACAAACAAATTGTATTCGCGCCAACTTTTTTGTATGTCAGTATGCCATATACGTATGTATACATGTATGTGTGCAAGCATATGAGCTTTAATTTTACGCGCATTGCAGTCGTTTGGATATTTTCATTGCTCTCAGGGTTCGTTTTATGTGTATGTTACTCAAATACTTGTTTGTACAAATGTGGCACACACACACACACATGCATGTGTGTTTTTCACCCGAATATGCTTTCCGCTTATCGTTCGGACAGCGCAGCTCATTTTGATTTCGTCGTTTAAACGAACGTTTATCATGGTTATTTGAAATTTGTTGTTGTTTTTGTTGGACCGCTTTTTTTTGGCCTCATGCAGTCGTTTTAGTATGCATTTAAATATATTTTTTTTTTAATTTTTTTATATTTTTTATTTAGTACATTTTATTGCTACTACTTTTCTGCTTCTTAAACCACACTGATTTGGTGCTTCGCATTATTGTTGTTATAAAATTTGAAATACTCTTGCATTTACTGGAATTTTTTTTTTTATTTTTGCCACATAAAGATAAGATGTAATAAACGAGCAGCTCCAGACGTTCGCAAATATTTAGTTTTATATATGCATATGTGTATGTGAATATTCCTATTAATAAGTAGCTTTAAGGTTGCTTGAAATTTGTTTTTTTTTTAATTTGAGCACAAATTTATTTAAGATCCTTGGATTTACCTCTGCGAAAAATTCATTTTTTTAGAGTATTTAAAAGTCTAGACTCTTCTGCCAACAAAGAAGTAGCACAGCGCTGTTTTTCCAAGACACCAAAAGCATTTTTATAAGGATCTTCTTTCGTGTCAGAAATACATTCACGAGCTGGGACTTTCTTGTGGCAAATTGTAATATATTTTATACTTGGACTTACACCAATATTCATACAATGTCCAGTTCACTCAACAACTGAAGCTGGCTGATCATTCACAGAGCCGTCCATAGTAGTTTGGGTGCTGGAACACAAACGAGCAGTGTACGGCGGTTTTTCCAACTAAATTTTCTTTAGCGATGAGGCACATTTCTCTCTCATTGAGACTAAGTGAATAAACAAAATTGTAGCATTTGTGGCTGCAAGAATCTGTAGATAATTGAAGAGAAGCCACTAGACTTAATTCTTTGAAAACGACAACGGCGATACTGTAAACGTCAATTCGGACCGTTATGGTCTTATGGAACTGACTTTTTTGACCAGAAATGGAAGAACTCGACTAGGAAAATAAATATATGGCTTGCCAAGATGATGCAACATGCTTCACAATAGGACCGCATATGAATTTACTGCAAGCTAAATTTCCTGGCCGCTTAATCTTTTGTCTTGGCGATGAAAGCTAAGATGATGCTGAGATCGTACGATTTTACACCATTAGACTCTTTCTTGTGGCACGAGTGTGTCTATGCAAAAAAAAAAAAATAATTTAACTCTGGAGCACTTGAAAGCCAACATTCGTTGAGTTATGGTTGAGATAGTACCCAATATGGTCGAAACTTACTACGAACAGATCGGAGTTTGCAAAAATTCGTGAGGTCATCATTTCGCATATAATGTCAAGGTTTAAACTTTGTAATTAAAACCAAATTTCATTAAGAAAATTATTATAGTTAACTCTGTATTATAAGTGTCTCCTATACAAAATTTAAAATTCTAACACAGGAAAACTTTTTTCCAAAGTCTTTAAAATTTATAATTTGAAAGTTTTATTATACTTACGTGAATAAGTCATGTGATTTGTCAAACAGGACAGTAATGGGAATTTTAATATAAATAACATTTAATTAGGTCACGCCGAAGCTTCTTAATTACAGAACAGCTATAATTATCACCGTAATTTCCGCCACATACCAACGCATTACGTACGAATTATCAAAAGCTGAGAAACGTGACCGAGAAACTTAGAATTAATTAACGAATATTTACAGAAAATACAAACAACAAGGAAAAATTATGCAAACCACATACCAGAATATTATTTGATAATGTAATAAAACTCATTTTAGGCATGCCACTGAGGGTAGTCTCTGGTGTTATTTTTGGTCATGTTCTGGACAAACTTAATTTTATGCTTAAAAAATACTCAAGACGCCGCTGGGAGCGAGGCAATTTGAATTCAATTTATTTTAGTTTCTGATATAAACACAAATATCGCTTTTAGATCACCTACGCCCTTCTATCTAATCTCATCTCAGTTTGGATTATTTATTTATTGTGCTGAAAAATGTAATACACACAGAGTACTTAATTGGAAATTTCATTTACCTATGACTTACATTCTTAATCCTAGGCTTAGCAATTTCTCTTAAATAAAATAAACCCTTTTGTATAATAAAAATACATATGTTATATACGTGTATGTTATACACATGTTTTACCTGAAGAAAAAAACTGCTGCTATTCGCATAGCGTGCAAAGTCATCCACATAATTCTGTTCATTTATATTTTTATTGGAAAATTTATTTTAATTGCATGTGAAAAAACCACAAGTGAAAATAGAATTTTAACAAGCAAAACCACAGGTGAAAGAAATCGAAAATAAACTGAAATTTCCATAAATATACGTGTATGTATTCGTAGAAGACTGCATAACTAAGTGCTTAAACCATTTATTTAAATTTCAATCGAATCAAGCATTTGTATAAGAGAATAAAATGTAAGCTATAATAAAATTAAATAAAAAATATTTATTAAAATATATCAAAGCTTCAATCATTCAATTTATTTTATGAACCATTATGCAAAAATTCATTAATATTCGTAATTTCATTTTGTTCAGATTTTTTTAATTTTAAAACATGAATAGTCTAGGTTTTTTTATTCTCAGTATTTTGGCATTCGAGAGTATGAAGAGCTTGTGAAGCTCATCGACAAGGGTAATGCTCGAAAATTCTACGAAAAGGTACGGTGACTTACGGTAGGTTTAAAGACCGGATCAAACCATTGTAGGACCCAGTGGGGTGAGTCAGTGACGGATGCCCAGAGTACCTATATTGAATTTATGGAGGGAATACTTTTTCAGTCTGATGAAGGGCAATGAAAACCCGAAACTCCAATCGATGACGACGCATAAAGAACAACAAAGCGGCTGGAGCTGACGGCCTACATGTAGAGCTACCCAAACATGACGGCGTAGAGCTGAATAAGTACTTGCATCAGCTTCTTTGCAAAATATGATCGGATGAAAGCACGATTGGAACTTAAGTGTGCTCTGCCTCATCCACAAAATAGGCGATTCAACAATCTGCGCCAACAGCCGTGGGATAAGCCTCCTCAATATCGCATATAAAGTCCCATCAAGCGTATTGTGTGAAAGACTAAAGCCCACCGTCAACAAACCGACTGGACCTTTTCAGTCTGGCTTAGACCTGGTAAGTCAACCATCGACCAGATATTCACCATGCGCCAAATCTTGGAAATTATTCATGAAAAATGGATCAATACACACCACCTCTTCGTCGATTTTAAAGCCGCCTTCGACAGCACGAGAAAGAGCTGCCCTTACGCCATTATGTTTGAATTTGGTGTCCTCGCAAAACTTATACGGCTATGTAAACTGACGCCAGACAACTCCAGAAGCGCAGTCAGAATTGAAAAGGGCTTCTCCGAGCCGTTCGATATCAAACGAGGTTTCAGAGAAAAAGGTCACCTTGTCCCTCGTGGGACTTCTTTAATTTATTGCTGGAGAAAATAATACAAGCTGCAGAGGTGAATAGGGAAGGTGCAATATTCTATAAGAGCGTACAGCTGCTGCCGAAGATATGGAAATTACTGGCCTCAACAACCTAGCGTTCTGCTTACTCCAGTCTTGATAAAGAAAATCAAACAACTCGTAGAATTGACATAGTTCGGCGAATGAAGGGACAGTGATTATGTCGTCTAAATGGATGAAAGTACTACAGCTTTGAAAGTATTCTATGCAGTACCCTTTTGTCGGAGCAGAGGAAGAGGAAGACCTCCATTCCATTGGAAGGATCAGGTGGAGAGCGACCTGGTTTCACTTGGTATTACCAAATGGCGCCAAACAGCGAAATGAAGAAATAAATAGCGTGCTAATATTGATGCAACGTCAATAAAGATGAAGAAAAATAAGAAGAGGAAGATTTTGGCATGAAGAAAATTGCCAACACTGCTTCTTAAGCCATCAAAGTCGATTTCTTACATAAAATAGTTAAAGAAAAAGCAACGAAGTGGAGTAAGGTTTATTTATTGCACTGTCTCCGAGTGGGACAATTCTTAACAGGAATTTGTCATATGAAAACTGACAGCTTGAGCGATAATATTACATTCTTATAACATTTTTTGGCTTTCGAATAACTAATTTTTTGCAGCCAGCTCAATGTAAACTTTTACTAAAGAATATTTCTTCGATTGTAAATAAATAATTAAGCCAGCAAACTCGCAAGTACAATATCTGTTAACGCGCAGATAAATGCTTAAGCTGTTCTATAGGTAATTAAATTTGCAAACAAAAAAAAATTCCTACTAAAAATTTCCATTCTCCGCACTTCAGATACATACATACACACAAACTGTACCCAACTTTTCTTATACTCTTAGTGCACCTCGAGCCGCCGCAAATATGTTACTTTTAATAACTACAAATAAATGAATTTTCTTACGAATTTATGGGTGTATGTATATGCATATGCACAGTTGTGTGTGTATGTGTGTGCGTGTGTGTGTGTGCCACACATTTATTTCGCTTAACGTAAAAGCTGCGACCATAAAAGGAATTATTAACGCAACACTGTTTAATTGTATTAAAACAAAAAGAAGAGAATAATTATGCTGCGACAAGCGAGAGAAAAGATTGAGAGCGAGGGAGGGAGGCAGAAGTGATATAAGAGACAAAACAGAAAAAGGAAGTATGAAAAATTAAAATGAAATAAAGCAGATCTGTAGCAGCTGCAAAGTTTGCACAGCAGGAAAATGAAAGCAAATCACAACGCAACAGCGCAGGGGGGGGGCGTTGGCTAAAAGTGGAGGAAGAAACAAATTAAACGCAAGTATGTAGCATATTTGTAAGCGCCAACGCGCTTAAGGTAAAAGCGGTAGTGCGAGAACATAAATGCTTTACGAGGGAGGGAACGAGTAGCAGGGGCTCCCACAAAGCACAGTAAATTGCAAAACAAAAGTCTCCGAAGAATGCGCCAACAACCAACAAAGTATTTATTAATTTTGCGCTTGTCTGTTGGGAACGGCTCGCAACTTAAGGTATTGTGTTTGTTGCCATGGTGATTTGTGTTTCTTTATTTTGCTATTTTGTTACTTCTTTGTTCCTGAGAAGGCTTTGTTTGCACGCGTTGCTAAGTTATTATTTCATTTTCCTTTTTTAAGTGATTTTCCACCAAAAATTCAGTTTGTAAGAAAAGCATTGTCATGCGTAAGACATACAAAAACAACAAGACTTTTATGCAAAAATAACTGTAGCGCCCGGATGACGTAATTAACTTGCCACAGTCAACGATGTGATAATGATTTGTATTCATTAAAAGGCTTTAACGCATAAAAAGGTTTATTTGACGCAAAGGCAAGGGAAGTCGCGACGCATAAATTTTAGTAGTGTAGAAGTGTGCGTGCAGACCATAAGAAAAGTCATTAAATCTTAGGTGAAACAAATGAAAAAAAAAAATTAGAAGAATTAAGAAATGAGCAAAGTGTTAGTGAAAACCCAAATTGTATGGCAATTAACGCCAATTAATTGCTTTTTAGCAAAAAGTGCTCAGCAAATTGTACTCAAATGCGATATAAGAAATATATTGTTGAAAGGATATCCGGGTGAAATAATTACAACCCACTTTTGCCCTTATATGTTTGTTTTTCGTTGCATTTAATTTGATTAAATTTATATTTATTATACCTTATTTATTTCACAGGCTTAGGATAAGTTACATATTAATCAAACAAAACCCTTTGCCATCACCTTATTAGTCTATTTTTTAAATTTTAGAACGACGGGCTAAAATAGAGACGAGAAATCGCAAGACAGCTGGGGAAATTCGCCACGTGATTCTCTTCGGGTCTCGGCGTAATTTACAACCAATACATAAATTCAGTGAATGCCAAATTGCATGCAGAACGCTTGCAATGTCTTTAGAGACTATTTCTAAGTGATTCAAGACCGGTCATTTTTCAGTAAAGCACGACTCCCGAGAAGGTTGACCAAAATCTTCAACTTTTATAAGTATAAAATATATTTAGTTTAAATTTACTAATCAGAAATCTTTGCAAAAGTTATTCGTACAGCAATACTTTATGCCAATCCAAGGACATAATTTAAAATGCAAACATAGCGAGCATTTTTTTCGAAATATTTTTCTCTCATATATACACGTACCTATCGCATATTGCCAAAGGTGTAAATTATACATTTCATTTAACACAATTTTTTTAAAGCAAATTGTTAAAGGAAAATATCTCTTGGGCATAATAATTTGAAAATTCACATAACATAAATTGCAAATCTGCTTTCACAAATGCATAATGCTAAAGAAAATTAACAAAAAAATAAAAGCAATTATAAATAAAAAGCGTGTCATTATTTTTATGCTTACAAAAAATAATAGCTGAATATTTTTTTTGAACCACATGCCACAAAAAAAGAGGGATATGCTAATAACTATTCATAAAAAATTAATAACACAGAAAATTAATCCGCTTGCATTACAAACGAAATTAAATAATATTTATTAACAAAAAAAAAAGTATTATAAGTGAGCAATAATAAATCTTAGCTAAGTAAAAGTAAGATTAACTAGTACATTAAACGATTTAAAAACAATAAATTAAAAAAATTAACTATATTAAAATAAAATGAAAAAAAATTAATAATACAAATTAAAGTAAACTTAAATAAAAACTTAAAAAAATAAAATTAATCAAATAAAAAAGTTTATAAAATAAAATAAAATACAACAATATAAGAGACAAAAAGAAAATAAAATAAAATCAATTTAAAAACAAAAAGTTAAATAAAATATAAGATAAACAAAATTAAAATGAAATAAAAAAAAAAAATAATATTAAATAAAATAAAATAAAATAAAATAAAATAAAATAAAATAAAATAAAATAAAATAAAATAAAATAAAATAAAATAAAATAAAATAAAATAAAATAAAATAAAATAAAATAAAATAAAATAAAATAAAATAAAATAAAATAAAATAAAATAAAATAAAATAAAATAAAATAAAATAAAATAAAATAAAATAAAATAAAATAAAATAAAATAAAATAAAATAAAATAAAATAAAATAAAATAAAATAAAATAAAATAAAATAAAATAAAATAAAATAAAATAAAATAAAATAAAATAAAATAAAATAAAATAAAATAAAATAAAATAAAATAAAATAAAATAAAATAAAATAAAATAAAATAAAATAAAATAAAATAAAATAAAATAAAATAAAATAAAATAAAATAAAAATTAAAATTAAATTAAATAAAAAAATGAAATAAAACTAACTGAAAAAAAATTAAAATTAAATTAAATTGTGTAAAAAAAAATAAATTAAATGTAATTAAATGAAGCTAAACTAAAATTTATTAAATTAAATTTACCTACCTAACTTTTACCATCCAACACTGTTGTTGTAATTTTTTCACTATTTCCAAAAAATGTTTGGTCTGAATAAACTAAGCTAAAATAAAAATAAGTTATATTAAATTAATTAAATCAAAAAAAAATTAATTTAAATTAACTAATATATATTATTGGGCCACAGCAAAGCTGTTTACTACTTCCTCCGGATTACTTTGATATTTATGGAATACCTTCCTTAAAGAGAAAGATAGAGAAGCATCCTTAAAACCTTGAAACTCCTTGCCGGCGCGCATTATATATAAGTCGTAAGCATTTACCAAAACCATCAACGTACATACATACATATAATACATTATTCAAGCAAGTGTTCGCGAAGTGTCACTTTAAATGCTCATGAAGTTGTTATACACTAATCACGTAGAAATGACAGTCTAAAAAGCCAATAATCAGTTGCTGCATAAATCAGCGTTTATGTGGCGGCTACCATGACTAAATTCATATGTATGCAATATGCGACTTTATCGATTTATACGCCTATGCTTAGCATCACTTAAATTACTTCAAACATATATATACATATAGTATATATAGATGTATATATGATAACGATTAATGAGAAGACCAACGCAATACGAAAGCTTATGAATATATATGTATATTATATAAAATATAATATACCTATGGTTGTGTAGGCTTATTGTCTACAACGTGTCACTAAGCCACAAAACCAATTGAAAGTATACACAAACGCCACATGGAGGCCGCCTATGTCGCTGTGGCTTTAATATTTGCGGCTTTGACTATCGTGAATAATAATGTAACCATTTACGGATGTATTAATTATTCAAAACAGGAAAACTTTGTGCCCACACATACATACGTGT
The DNA here is from genome assembly GCA_037013455.1 of Ceratitis rosa. Classification (NCBI taxonomy): domain Eukaryota; kingdom Metazoa; phylum Arthropoda; class Insecta; order Diptera; family Tephritidae; genus Ceratitis; species Ceratitis rosa. The sequence continues at coordinate 19,274,571 of JAWMAG010000005.1, forward strand.
ATGTACGTTGTATGCCCAGCATCTATCATATTAATAATGAGGATATTATACCTTTTCCTCGGTGATTGATGAGAATATATAAACAGAATCTTGTTTTTGCTTTGAATATATTGATTTACAGCTACTGATTGATAGGTATTGACAGTATTTGGATGCTCAAAGGAAATCGAATATTTATATCTAGGCTATTAAGCGTGTGGTGTGGGCTGTCTGTATATACATATATTGTATATATTAATATGTAAAGGAAAGTCGATCTAACTTTTAATATATTTAATTTTTACCTAGATATATTAGCATGAAATGTTTAGATTCCATGCAGCGGTCTCGACTGATCCGAGAGTAATAAATGTTACGTATACGCAATGTCCGCCTATGAACCAGATAAAGTGTGTACCAATATAAACCATTATTTGTAATAACTTGTAATAATATCCCTAACATCCTTCTTTTCTTTAAGTTTTAGACATATTACCTGTCTATACATTCATCTAAAAGATTAAAATATATTTTATATTATATGACACTTACTCTAAGACATCGTTGAGAGTTGTTAAATCTTAAAATTTGAAATGGTTATAGTGAAAAACAAAGATTACTCAAAGGACGTGTAGGCGACTAGCTCACTTATAAAAAAAAAAAATATATTGAAAGTTTACTAGAAAAATGGTATATATTGTACAATGATAGCTTATTCACTGTAAAAAAAGATTAAGTATGAAGCAAAATATAAGTGTAGGATGTAAAAAGTAAAAAGAATAAAATCCGGTGCGCGCGATATCAAGAAACTGAAGCAGAGATGATGAAAATTTTTAATAAAAAAATGTCAAGTAATCTTAAAATTGTACACCTAAGTGTATTTTTAAGAAAGCTTTGAGTGCAGAAATAATAGTAAAACGATTTCAAAATACCTTGAAATAAATTATATATAAATTTACAGCTATAATAATAAGTAGAAGTAACCTTCAAAGCAGTAAAGAAACAGTCCACTTTAAGCTAACTCAGGCATCTCTTTGACGTTTACTAGCGTTATTCCTAATGCTGAATATATATATACTTAAGTAGTATATGCCTTCTTAAGTATATATTACTATTTATATAGACATTCATGAGCATAATAGCAGGTAGATATAAGTAAGTAGGTTTATATATGTATATATATACATATTTATATAAACAGCATCAAATTAAAAATGTGAAGGTCTTTGCACAGCTTAACGCTTAACGAGCACTAACTAATACACAGACAAGCGGAGATAACTATTTAACAAGCAAATGTATATATTTATATTAATGTGCATATATATGTTTGTGTAAATTTGCTCTTCTAGTAATATTATTTGTGACAGAATTATACGCTTTTTAAGCATAAAACGAATATGACACAGCACCTCATGTTGCACACACACACACTTTATACTCCTGTATATAATATTTATGTGTATATTTAATTATATCAGCAACTACTTTCATGAAATTAGTGCAAACATGTGCAGTAGATATTTTGTAGTATTTTATCAACATGCCATTAGTTTGGGGTCGTGCTACCAGGTGCTTAATTAAGTTGAATGTCTTAACTTGACTACCAACCCGAAACGCACTCAGAGGTCACTTACTCATATGACAGGCATTTTAATTGACATTGAATTAGAAAAGTGCACAAGATTTAAATATAAAAAGATAAAAAGCAGAGTTGGAGTATATAATACTTAATTAAAAAACTTTGAGTGCCTCTAAAAAAATTTAAAGAAAAAAGTCGGATAAAGATATATATGTGTTACCGAAGTCCAGCTAAAACCCTTAAATGCTGAATTTATTTCTTTATATTTCTAAATTTGCTATTAATTTTTTTATGGTATATTGTATTATACAACTTGTTGGATTCTTACTCTGCTACTTTTCGGGTTCCAAGTAAAACACGCTTGCTTCTATGCAATTCAGTATAATAAGTATAAGTGTTTTATTCAACAGTTAGAAAAAGACTGACAGAATGTTTTCGGTTTCGGTTATTTCAAAAAACATTACAGGGTTGCATAATATGTTAGTTGCTACAGGGTTACATTTCAACACGCCTCCTCAACGAACATATTTTGCATACTAAACAAATAATATAATTAATTTAAACACAACAATTTTTTAAATTTCTCATGACTGGGTCTTGGTAAATTCCTTGTAAATATAACTGATATCATGTTGCTACTACTACAATAGTTCAGCTCGATTTCGCCTCCTCGATAGACATCTCTTATGCAGTCATGAAAGTTAAGTAGTTGAACTGTTTTTTCGGTCTACCAACTCCTCCGGTACGAATTAGTTTAGGTCTACCTGGTCCATGTTTCACTGGTGTAAGTTGTTCTTCAGCGGACTCAAAATCCTCTTCACTTCCACCAGACAACACATCTACGTTCTCAATTTCTTCTACTATTTCGTCTTCGTTTACGGTATTGTTCTCTTCTTCAACTTGCTGGATTGGTACTGGAGCCACGTGCCCGTTTCCCGTAGCATTCATCTGCGTTGAATCTACTACATCAAAAGTAATTCTGGATTGTTGTGTATCATGTTCAGCTTTCTCAATGAAGTACACATCCCTACTAATGATTAAACGCTTCGTTTCTCGATCAAGCAACCTATATGCTTTTGACGTATCTGAGTACCCAACCAATGTATACTCTTTACCTCTTGCTTTGAATTTGTTATGTTGACGTTTATCCAGTGCCACCGCGAATGATCCAAACGCCCTCAAATGTGCGACTGTAGGCTTATGGCCATGCCATGCCTCGTATGGTGTTACACCATCTAACGCTTTTGTCGGAGATCGATTTCTCAAATATGCAGCAGTATGAACTGCTTCTGCCCATAATGACTCATCAGCACCTGCACCCAGCATCATACACCTAGCCATTTTAATAAGCGTTCTGTTCATTCTTTCACCTACCCCGTTCTGTTGAGGTGTATATGGTACAGTGAGTTGTCGTAGAATGCCATTTTCTTTCAAAAACTCATCAAAAGCATTGTTGACAAACTCAGTCCCATTATCACTCCGTAAAATCTTTAACTTTTTTCCTGTTTGACGTTCTACCATCGCCTTGTACTCTTTAAACTTATCAAAGGCTTCGTTTTTGTGACGCATAAAATATACAAAAATATAACGCGTTCTATCATCGACGAATATCAAAAAATATCTTGATCCACCAATCGATTCAATATTCACGGGACCACATACATCTGTATGTACAACTCCCAATACATCATCTGCTTTATTCTGCGAACTGCTATACGGACGCTGACTGCATTTACTGGACATACACAATGCACAGTTAACATCTGTTGGAACATTTACTGATAATCCGTACACCATCTGCTTGTTGCTAAGCTCACGGAGACTCCCAAAGTTTAGATGGCCAAACCTATTGTGCCACTTCATCACGTCATCAGTTGTTTTCCTCGAAAAATATAGCTTATATTTATTTGCTTGAAATATATACAAATCACTGACCTTTTCTGCACTTAAAATAATTCCTCCGTGCTCGCCAATGATTTTCGCCGTATTGCCCCTGAATTCAACAATATAACCGCTACTGACTGCTCTGGCAACTGAGATAAAGTTGCACTGTAAGCCCGGTACGAACAAAACATCTACCAGTGTCACATTGAATTTATCTGTCGTCAATCGAACAACTCCACTGCCTTTTGCTAATATTTTGTGATCTGCAGCAAGCATAATTATCTCCTCACATTGTTCGAACTCATCAAACATGTTGCGGTTGCAACATAAATGCGAAGAAGCACCACTGTCAACGCACCAAGCATTGGCATGCAACACGCTGTTGCTAATAGCTGCGAACAATCCGTTCATCTTAAAATCATTATTCGTAGAATATTCTCGTTTCTTTTCTTTACATTGTGCGGCAAAATGCCCTTTTTTACCACAACTGTAACATCGTAGATTTGATCGTTTGCTTTTCTCATTATTTTTGCTTACGATATCAGCACCGTCGTTTGACTTTACGTACTCGTTCTTGTTCTTTCTTGCGCCTGTGTTCGATTGTGCTACAAAAGCTTGAACACTACTTTCGCCATTTTCAGACCGACTAGTTTTACGCCGCTCACCTTCTTCCATTAACTTTATTTTAACAGCATTAAGATTCGGCAACTCATCTCTCGATTCCAAAGCTACTACCAAGCTTTCAAAGGATTTTGGCAAACTTGCAAGAAGCATAATCACTATTAAATCATCTTGGAGACACACTCCGATTTCTGCTAACTTCTCTGCAACCGATGTGAACTTACAAACATATTGTTGAACACACTCGCCGTTATTCATTCGAATTCCAAGCAACTGCTTGAACAACGTAACTTTTCTTACTGGCCCTTTTGGTCGATGTACCTCACGAAGAGTTTTCCATGCCTCTTTAGCCGACTTACAATTTCTTACATGGCTTAACTGCATAGGCGTTACACTTAGGAATATCGTTGCTTTTGCTTTGTCATCTTTTGCTTTCCAAAATCGTACAGACTTCTCTTCTGCGCCTTCTTCTGGATGCGGCCACTCACCACTCGTAACCGTCCATAGTTCTTGATGTACCAGCACGCTCTGCAACTGCAAGCTCCACGAGTCATAATTGGATTCATCCAATTTCTCGATGTTGAACAACGGAGAACTCATTTCCGAAACACTTTTTCAATTTACTTCACTTGGACCCCAGGAATTTACACCTGGTCCCATAACCTGTTGGATTCTTACTCTGCTACTTTTCGGGTTCCAAGTAAAACACGCTTGCTTCTATGCAATTCAGTATAATAAGTATAAGTGTTTTATTCAACAGTTAGAAAAAGACTGACAGAATGTTTTCGGTTTCGGTTATTTCAAAAAACATTACAGGGTTGCATAATATGTTAGTTGCTACAGGGTTACATTTCAACACAACTTTATCTTATTTTTAAATTATTTTATGTTAATTTAATTAATTAATTTAATTTATTATATAATATTTTCCTTTATTATATACCCTATTTTAATTTTTTTTTATATAAGTCTTTTTGTATCTCTTCCTGTTTTTTTTCAATGATATTTGATTTTAACTTACAATATTTTATTTCATAATTTCCAATTTAAGATTATCGTATTTTATTTTATTTTGTTTTATTTTATTTTATATTATTTTATTTTATTTTATTTTATTTTATTTTATTTTATTTTATTTTATTTTATTTTATTTTATTTTATTTTATTTTATTTTATTTTATTTTATTTTATTTTATTTATTTTATTTTATTTCATTTTATTTTATTTTATTTTATTTTATTTTATTTTATTTTATTTTATTTTATTTTATTTTATTTTATTTTATTTTATTTTATTTTATTTTATTTTATTTTATTTTATTTTATTTTATTTTATTTTATTTTATTTTATTTAATTTAATTTAATTTAATTTAATTTAATTTAATTTAATTTAATTTAATTTAATTTAATTTAATTTAATTTAATTTAATTTAATTTAATTTAATTTAATTTAATTTAATTTAATTTAATTTAATTTAATTTAATTTAATTTAATTTAATTTAGTTTAATTTAATATAATTTAATTTAATTTAATTTAATTTAATTTAATTTAATATAATTTAATTTAATTCTATTTTATTTTATTTTATTTCATTTAATTTTATTTTATTTTATTTTTTTATTTTATTTTATTTTATTTTATTTTATTTTATTTTATTTTATTTTATTTTATTTTATTTTATTTTATTTTATTTTATTTTATTTTATTTTATTTTATTTTATTTTATTTTATTTTATTTTATTTTATTTTATTTTATTTTATTTTATTTTATTTTATTTTATTTTATTTTATTTTGTTTTATTTTATTTTATTTAAGTTTGATTTATATAACTTTTTTATTTATATTATTTTATTTTATTTTGGTTTGTATTATATTTATAATTATATTTCATACAAATACATACAAATTATTTTAGCAGTTCAAATTAAGCAAGTAGTAGGACGCAAAAGTAAATATCGCTCTTTGTAAGACACTTTATATTTAAAATTTAAATTAAATATAATACTTAACAAAAAAAAAATACAAAAAATATAATTCCGGTTCTTTACATTTTCTTAAGAACAAAACTTGCAATGTATGCTCGTATATGTGAGTAAATACATATATGAATGATTTTAATTTACTCTACACTCTGTTAGGCGGAATTAGTAGAGCTTTACTAATGGTGAAAATGAGCTCATAGCCATGAAAAGAATACGAACGGTTAGCAACAAAAAAAAAGATAATAGAATGGAACGAGGAACCAAAAACTAAGCAAAAATTTTATTCAGGTAGTGCTTACATATCAGAATATGTACATACATACATATGAAATAATTTGCCACTTCCCCCATGCAGTGTATTAAACGTGTGTATATAAATAAGCACTCTCAATTTATCGTGTCAATTATTTGTTCCTGTGCAGACAATTCAAGAATCATTAATTAGAATTATTTAGGCGTACATGCAAAAACAAGGCCTCGTACACGTATATATGTCATTACCCAAAATATGTACCCAGCAGTAGAAACTTTTGCCCCCAATTACTTATTTGGGGAAATTATATTGAAGATATGTTTCTTTTGCTGACTAAACTCTTGAATTTATGCCGAAGAATGTTCTTTAGGATAGTTATTATAAAATAAGCGTAACATAAGTACTAGCAATTGGAATACACCAGAAACACACATCCACCTGCTCCCTTCACAGTGGATATCTGCCAATGTTAATCGAATGGCGTGACAAGTAAACAATACACGTAACTGAATTGACAACCAAATATCGTTAAGAGGATTTCGTCGCAAGCAGTGAACGATGAATAAAAGTAGAACAAAAGTTGACAATATTTTCAAATGTTTGTCATAGTGCGTGACTATTCTTTTGTTTGCGAATCATATTACGTGGTTTTGTACTAATTTTGTATTTCGTGTTTTGATGTCAAGCATCAGTTGATGACAACTATTAATTCGTAAATGTCACTCATACGCCATGGAGGGCATGCACATCTAGTTGAGTGGTTTTGTTTAGATATAAAATGAGTATTGTGTGCTTTTAATTTGCAGAAGTAAAGCGGTAGTTATATTATACAAAGAAAAAACGATAAAATTGTGTCAGTTGTTTAATCAGATTAATCAATAGTAACGCAAGCAAAAGCTTATGAGTGTGTAAGAGTTCAACACTCAGGTGAGGTTGACAGAGTTTTCTGCAATTTCGAATAAATAAGAGTATGTGACAACTTTTTAATTTTAATTTTTGATTCACTATAAAATATTTATTACTATGAAAAAATTATTATTTTTTCCACGTTTGACAAATACTTTAAAAATATATGTATAAAAAATCAGCCTGCAGCCTTAACAATTGGTCGTAGAGATCTGAAAGTGGGAGTGAGTTCTGGGTATGTCCTAGGTCTGCGACAAGAAACGATGATCTGGGATATGGACCTGGGGCCGATCTATTCGAAAAAATTTAAATTATTTTTAAATCGTTCGATTTTCCTGAAGTTAGATAAATAGATAGCTCTTTGTCGAAATAGACAAGGAAAACACTTTGCGTTCCGGGGAAAAAATTATTTATTTAAGTTATTATGGTGAGCACTTTTCTTCAGGGAATTGGGCTTTAGGTTGCTATAACCAAAAACTCGTTTTTATGGTTACATTTAGGTGATGCAGAGATTAAGAGACTTAGCTTTTTGTCTAAATTAAGATTAAGAATATTTTCATAAGTTGGCCTGGAATCCATAGTTAAAAACATAGCGAATGCATGAAGAACATTATTTTGGGACCGAGCTATTGGAGAGAATCAAATTTATAGTTCGATTTGCTTGAATTTTGAGACTTAAAGGACTCTGCGCCTTGGTTAATATGTCTTACTTTTTTCATATAATTTAATATAATTTAATATAATAAAACCAAAATAAAACCAAATAAAACTTTTATAAGAACTATGCTAAGATTCCATCCGGGCGAAGTTCCAGTCAAAATCTATTTTCATTGGAAAATCGTTGCAATTAATTAAATATAAATCCTCTCTACTACTCAACCACATTCTTAAATTAAACTTTTGCAGGCACTTCTTCTAGCAAGCTAAATTTGATTTGTCAACTACATCATTAATTTAGCTTCATAAGTTGATTTGTACTTGACGTCTATTACTAAACTTTTGTTTAAGATGCCGCGGCGTATGCGACGCAAGTCTCGACTTCAAGTCTCGTAATGGTTTTTACGTCTTAATTCCATGTGCCACTCTATGCAAATCACAATAAACATCACTTAGCATAACAAAGTGGTATTTTTAGTGTACACACTTAAACATATTTACACCCCTGCAGTTCCCAGTGTTACGGCACACACATCCTGTAGCAACTGACGCACACACACACACACTCTTCTACCTGCAAGCATCTTAAGTTGCTTAGATGATGACTTGAAACTTTAATTGCTCATGGCGCAGAGGCTTACCTAGCAATCAACCAAACCACCTTCTGGCCAAAACGACCAGACCCACCAACCCACATTCACAACGCAAACAAATAAATATACAGCGAAATGGAGGCAGACTTGAAATAATATTCATAGCTACTCACCACACCATCGCCAATGTGATGCACGGTGCAGGGTATATGCGCACTTGCGCCAATTTGCGTCGTCACAACAGTCGAGTTCTCCGTGCCGAAGTACATGGGCGCCGCATAGAGCTCATCCAAAGCGCCATTCATACTTTCGGCTGAGCCGCCCTGCGCCACTTCGGCGAGGCTGTTGTGCTCCCCAACACCACCACCGCCACCGCCTACGCCTACCACTTTATGTAGTGGGCGTGCTATGTGCTGCAGCTGTAGCTCTTGTTGTTGGTGTTGCTGCTGTTGTTGATGTTGATGTGAGTGCCGCTGTTGATGTCGCTCATCAATTACATTTGCTGAATCAAAACTTGTTATGCTACTCCCACTTGTTTGATGGTATTTTTGTTGTAAACTCAACTGTTGTTGTTGCTGCTGTGACTGCTGTAGCTGTTGGTGTTGTTGCTGTTGGTTTTGATAATGCGTTGATGAGGCCGAAATTGAGGAGGGCGGATAAGGCATATCTGATGAGGCTGTGTACGCGGCGCCACTGCTACTGTAGCTGCCACGAAAACTGCCATGACCGCTGGCCGTCAGCGTTGGCTGTTGCTGCGGCGCGGGTCCGTTATAATTATGATTCGTCACAATCGGGCCGGATATGCCAACCGACGCGGGTGACATAATTAAATTTTGATTTATACTTCGGTGTAGCTCATTATTTATGTTATCCTGCGTAACGTATGAGGTAAGACCTGCAAAGGGAGAAAATGTGAGTAAAGAAGAAAAAAAAAATAAGTAAAAGCGTAAAAGCACTATGAATAAATATAATAAATGAGCATAGAAATAAATGTCTGTAGCAACTTAGCTAAGTGGTAAAGTTGAATGAAATATGGTTAGAAGGAAAAAATTATTAAAAAAAAAAAATATAATTCATTTGTACGCATGGCTTAGGTGTGCCACAAAACAAGCTATAATATTTTATAATAAGTTATTTAAGTAAACTTCTTAATGAAATGCCCACAATTTGATTGTTAGCATGTGTTGGCTTACTCTTAAATTCAAGGCAGTTAAAGGCACAATTGTCATCCAGCTGTAGGTGGTCAATGGATTTTTACATTTATAAGACATAGTTTTATTTTTCAATATATTTTTCACACAAACCATTTTCAAATAAATTTTTAGCCCGACAGACGAACTTTTGAGATGATGATGATGAGAGCTTTTATATCGTACTTCCTAAAAGAGATTTTCTTAACCCTTTGAGCACAAGAAAAAAACCATCTTTTATCCACATAAAGCAAGAAATTTAAATTAGATAAAAAAACTAAAATTTCAAAACTATCAACGGACTTATCATAAATTTAAAATATATTTTGAGCATATAGTCACATAGTGAATATTAAATTTTGAGAAAAATGTTGAAACGTCTATGCACAATATTGATGAGTGCAAAAGTTCGTGCCCGATTTCAAGTGCAAACTAAAATTGAAATTTTTTGAAGAAAGCGCTTTTATTAATCAATTATGTATTCGCCATCATGTTCCGCAATCCCCTCCCAACGTTCAACCAATTTACGGATGCCTGATTCATAGAAATCGCGCGGTTTCTCGTTGAAAAAGGTGTCAAGGTGGTTTTTGACGTCTTCCACATTTTTAAATTTTTTTTCATTCAAATTGTTCTGCAGCGATCGAAACAAATGATAATCAGAAGGTGCAATGTCGGGTGAATATGGGGGATGCGGCATGATTTCCCAATTCATCTCCTTAAGTTTGGCCAGGGTCGGTTTTGCAACATGTGGCCTGGCGTTGTCATGATGGAAAAGAACTCCTTTGCGATTGGCCAAAATCGGACGTTTTTCATCAATTGCTTTCTTCAATTCGACCAATTGCTGACAATACTTGTTGGCAGTGATCGTTTCTCCAGCTGGCAAGAGCTCAAAATAGATCACGCCTCGGATTTCCCACCAAATGCACAGCAGTACCTTCATCGGATGCAATCCACCTTTCGACATCGGTTCCGCCCCTTCGTGTGCCTGTTTCCATGTTCTTTTGCTTTGAACATTGTTGTACAGGACCCATTTTTCATCACCAGTCACGAGCCGATCCAAAAAAGGTTCGTTTTTGATCCGTCGAAGCAAAGAAATTGCTGTTGACATACGGTCCACTTTGTTCTTTTCACTCAACTGATGTGGCACCCATGTATCGAGCTTCAAAGTGTACCCAACCTTTTATAAACGACGAAATGCAGTTGATTTGTTGACGTTCAATTCACTGGCAACCTCTTCCGTCGAAATACGTGAGTTATTCGCAACTAAAGTCCTTAGAACATCGTCATCAAGCTCAGAAGGCCGTCCACTGCGAGGGTGATCTTCGATGTTAAAATCTCCAGAACGAAATTTCGCGAACCATTTCCTTACTGTGCGGAGTGCTGGAGCACGGTCCAAATAAACTTCGCGAATATCTTTAGTTGCAGCGCCCACTGTTTTTCCTTTTCGGAATTCGTATAACATAATATGACGCATATGATCTTTTTCGTTGTTCATCTTCCATGCATCTTTTCACTAAGCAACTCAAATCAAAATGAAGTTATTTTATGCTTGATTTACAGTTCGGACTGTCACCTTTCCAACGAGCGCCACTCTCAAACGATTCATACGGCATCCAGCGGAATCGGGCACGAACTTATACACTTATCCAATAATATGAAAAATAATTTAAAAGAATGAATTTTTTTCAGGCTTTTTTGAAAATAAAATATGCAAATATATTGTTGAATTTTCTTAAAATAATTATCTTTTTCTGATAAGCATACTTGTTTGCAAATATATCAATTGAAGGCAAGGTAAAAGCATTGCTAAATTAATTATAATTTTTTATTTATTCAGACAAACAGCGAAGAATTTGCGCAAACATTAATATCCAATAAAAAATACTTAACAGTTTGAATTATTTGTACTGCTGCTTCTATGACGATTAATTAAGAGCTGAAAATACCAATGTCAATGCCACCAGCCGCCAGCCACATGTGCTCAGACTAGCGTACAATATTTCAAGTATTTCTTCTTAGTTCTTCACTGTCTACTTAAGTATAATACTCTCACTGCCATTCACTGGAAACCGCAAAGTCTTAACCCACCGCACTTCATTTAATATTTGCACGCCAAATTAAACACTTTTTTTATTACCAGTTCCGACGGCGCATTCACTATACGTATGTGTTAATGTGATTTTAATGCCAGCCATACATATGCAATTTACTCCTAACCATACACAAAAAATGCACAGTCAGCAACAGCAGTGCAGAGAAGAGGAAGCAGCAGTGCGCGGCAAGTTGGCTGTCTGTCTATCTGTCTGCCGTGCGAGTATGTGAACGTCGCCCACTTTGTTAGATTTCAAAATAAAAATTTTAATTTTTGGCACCTAACATCTTCACTGACTGTTTACATATACAAACTCATACGCCAGGGTAAATGACATATGAATTAAATACAACCACATACATATGCATATATTTATATCCTTGCTTGTACTAATATGCATGTAAACTCTGTTTTATGGTTGGTTTTACGTTAGTATGTGTTAATTTATGTGTTTTTTTTGTACTTAACAACACGCAACATTATGTTTATGCTAATTTTCTCACAACTTACATGTCTGTTGCTGCTGTAAATATTATATGTACGAGTATGTATGTGTTCATAAAATCTTGCTTGCCTGTGTGTTGGTACGTGCGTAGGTGTTTACCACATACGTGTAAGTAGACTTTTTCAGTCATATACTTTTTCCTTTTTTTTCACTAAGCTCATTTGCGTAAAATATAAGCATTAAAGCTTCATGACTCCACGGGTTGGGCCAAATGCGGTTATTAAAGTTTTAGGGATTGCCCAGGCGTATGAGTAATTACTTTAGACTTTTTTGCCTGTATGCAGATATGAAAGGATTTAAGCACTCCGTAAATGTTTTTAATATGTTTCTAATGAATTTAAAAATGATGTCTCGTAAAACTAAGGTGCAAGTGTTTCGAGAGCAAAATTAAAACAGAAAAACAGTAAAATTAAGTATTAACTAAAAATATAAAGATTATTTGATACCAATATTTATTTTATATTTGTAAGGAATTTAATTAAAAATGTAAGTTGTAACATTGTAACCACTGAAGCGATCTCCAGCAATTTGTGGTTTTTGCATCTTGATGTTTTTCCAACAAATGGAGGGACCTACAGTTTATACTAAGCCGCCTCCGAACGGTTGATGGTTTCTTATGAGGAGCTTTTGATTTTCATGCTAGTAAAACACTCGGAGGCTTTGATATTCCTTGTGGAGACCTCAATTAGAAAATTTTACTTATTATTTTATTTAAATTACTTTTCTGTAACTTTTGGATGTTGGCTGTGCCAGGATTTGATCCCTGGCAGTATACAATGCTAACCACTCTGATATCACGGAATAATAATCAAAATAAGGTTTAATCAAAAATAGAAAGAAATCTTAAACTAAAACTCAAATTTTAATTAAATAATAATTTAGAATATCATTTAAAAACATTTGTTAAATTTTAGAATAAAATCTCTAATTTATAATTAAAACTAAATTAGAAAAAAATTTGTATCAACACTGATGACAAATTTAATAAAATTTAATTTAACATTATTATTACTATTTAAATTATTTTATATCTTAAAATTATCTTAATATAATAGTTAAACAAAAGGAATAGAAAACAAATTTATTTTTTAATCGAAAATAGTAACTAATTTGGTATTAAAAAAAAATAAAAAAAATATTATGAAAATTAAAATAAAACAAATATAACATTAGTAACAATATTTGAAATAAGTTAGCTTAAAAAAAATCAATCAAAACTACTAAGAGAAGTGGAATTCCAACTCGGGCATTATATTAAAAAAAAATTAATTGAGAAAAATTTAAATTATAATTTTAAAGAAATAAACGCTAGAATCAACACTTAAAAAATAATTAGTTTTAAATGCATAAAATTTCTCCAGGCAGTCTAACACTATTTCGCTACAAAAGGCTTAACATTTTATTTTTATTTAAAAAAAATTGCAAAATGTCAAAGGTATTCTAAATTTTTTTTTTTGAGTTATTGTTTAGCATATTTTTTTTAGATTTTAAATTAATTTTAAAATTTATTTTGACATTAGCCCGTTAGGTATGTTTTTAATTTTGACTTTGAGTTTTAAATTTATTTTAAATGCTATGTCTCTGTTAATATTATATATATTAATCGCATGCTCACCTATAAATATATATAATTACCACCACCGCATATAGTATATAAGTTGATTGGCATATGAATTAGCATATTTCAAAAACATAATTCAGAATTTTCCTGATAAATATGTGCGCCTAATGAATATCCGCTTTTGCAACACGAGCGCATATAAAAAAAATAGCTTTATGCTGACTAATAGGAAAATAATTACTTTGCGTCTAGTATAAATCGAAATTAAGCATATGAATTTATGTATTTTGCATATGTTATACCCAGCCTAATATGAATTTTCTAAAAATAGCTGATAAATACATATATGAATAATTTATTAAATTGATTTTTAAATACTTTTTGTTTAAGGCGGAATAATTTAAAGGAGAACAAATAAACACCACTTTTCACACTCAGAAATAATTACCACCAAATGACGAGTACTGCAAAGGCTACATTATCAGTAGGAAAAAGTTGAGAGACAAAGCATAAATTAAGAATTTCTATAATTCGAATTTATTACTCCTTGCACTTAATTTAGGCCATTGAAATGACAATAAAGTATAATTAATTTAACCTAAAGAATAGGCTGTAGTTAGAAGAATTTAATTATTATTTATAAATAATTTTTAACTACACATTTTATCTCTCTTTCTCATCTAGTTATGAATAATAAATATGTAAGTATTTATAAGTAAAGCATTTAGTAACAAATTTTGTTGTAATTAAAGGAAAGGCTTTATATGCCCAATGTTGGAATTTACCTTAGCAGCATAATTGGACATAGTTAAAAGTAATTTGGATATAAATAAACAATACTACGGAAATAAAACACAATTAATTTGCTTTCGAACCAAATTTCTATGAATAGTAAATCATTAAACAACAACTCTTCTTCTTTAGATATACACAAAATAGTGCTAAAAGAGTATAATTTGTATACAAATGTTAACATTCAACCTCCAATGAATATGAATTTTTGTATATAATTATTATTCTGTTTCTGTTTCTTTTTTCTTGCTTATCCTCAAGCCTATTGTAATACTCAACTGTAAAGGAAATGCACTACAACAGGTAGATTGCTCGATTATTATATGTAAGTATAAATATACAAATTTGTATTAAATTTAAATATTGTTAATATGTATAAAAGTTATAGAACTTTTGTAATTTTATGAGCAACGTGCTGTCGGAAAGGTTCTTGAAATTGTTAAAAGAAAATAAAACATTTTTTATGCAAACAAATTTTTTGTGGCGTCCTCAGAGTAGACTCCTATCGATATAAATCTTGTTCTAGAATCAACTTCGTTTTTCACCATAAATTCTCTTCTATTTATTCCCTTGAATGAAAACGGATACATCGATTTGGTAATTAGTGTCTTAGAGAGAAAAATTTGGTCAGCATTTACAATAGGTGGATACGCTTGTTGTTCCAAGCTGCTTGTGGAATTTGGTAACAGAAATTCGTTCACAATGACAGCCATTTTTTTTTTTTTTGTAATTTTAACTTTTTCAACAAATTTGTTCATAACCATGCTATAAGCAAAGAAAACAGTGGACATTACCTTGTCATTTGATTAACTTGGACGTGGTTTTGGTGTAGTTTTGGCTGTAGTGGAAGATGGCATTCTGAAGTTAGTTTGCCTGTCAAATTCGTAATCCATGTGCCAAGCCCGAACTCAAGTCCTTGCAGCTGCTACAATAAAATCAAACCACGAACTAGGTATATCAAGAAGAGAGTATTCAACTACAAGGACTCCATTCAGCACAACGTAGAAGAACCCTGGCGTACCAATAGGCCTTAAACGCCATTCACCAAGTGTCTGTCAGCACTTTCTTGAACTCTTTTCGAATGAACGACGGTCTCGGAATGCAATCACCATGCATTTTGCAGCTGAAGAGCTCGAGCTGATCGAGTAACACTGCCAAAATTAAAAGCAGGATATTGTTATTGATTTAATTCCTACTTATCAAGATTTAACCACGATATACCCAAAATATTTCCTGCATACAATGAATCCCGGAGGACACTAACAACCTCTCTGTATGCATCTTAAAACCTTCTTATCTAACACCCAATTCTCCCTTATCCGAACCCATCGAAACAGCTCGTTTAAAAACCTCACATTACATGGCCTCGATAAATGAGACTAGGAAACCTGTATGGAGGCCAGCCGCAGACCCTGCAGATAGAAGTCGTGAGTCAACTGTCACGGAGTTTATCTCATGCTTAGTTAGTTAACATGCATTATGGGATAGTGAGGTATTATTCCCCCTCTGGAAAGTTACGGCGAGATACTACATCCCTTCTTTATAAATACTCAGGCTCTATGAGGTGAAGAGGAACTATTTCCTCTCTGAGAATATAGCTGCCAGGACCTACTAATCAGTCTTCAGGGCTTGTACATGGACAACATTTATTATTGGATAAAAGTCCAGCACTGAGTGAAGAATATATAGCGGCCGTAGCTAAGAGTACACACGAAGATCGTGGAGAGTCGATATGGCGCCATAAGCAGCAACTCGGACTGACGTAAGGCATGACTTGGCGCATTTTATGTATAGATCTTAAATTGGAAGAGTACAGCTTGTGCAAGAACTGATGCCACTCGGCCTCCACAAGCGACAACGCTTCGCTCTATGGGCTCTTAAAAAGCTCTAAGAAGATTCGACGTTTTCGAGTCAAATTTATTCAGCCATGAAGTTCATTTCTGGCTCAATGGGTATGTGAGCAAGCAAAATTGCCACATTTTGGGCGAAAATAAAACTGAAGAGATTCAAAAGCTGCCATTTCATCTAGAAAAACAAAGGTTTGGTATGGTTTGTGGACCCGTGGAATCATTGGAACATATTTCTACAAAAAAGAACGGTGTAGTCACTTGCGACCGGTATCTCACCACGAAAACCGACTATTTGATGCCTGGAATTGAAGATCGGTGATCTCGGCGACATTTGGTTTCAACAAGATGGCGCCACTTCGGACCATAGCATCAATCAATGGCTTTGTTGAGAGAACACTTCGGTTAGCAGATTGGCCACTAAGATCGGCGTGATATAACACCGTTAAACTTTCACAGTGTGGATATGTAAAGTCTAAAGTCTATGCGGACAATCCCGCATTGATTCAGGGCTTGGAGCTAAACATTACAAGCCTCTTTCGCCAGATACTAGTCGATATGCTCGAAGGAGTCATCAAAAATTGGACTCAATGGATGAACCATCTGAGACGTAGAAGGTACCAGCATTTGAAATGATAACATTCAAAAAATAAATGCCAAGAATGTTCTTTAGAATAATAAAAAACATTCCCCATAAAATTTGAAATTTTTGTTTTTATTCTTTAAAAAACTAGGGAATCCTATAATATGTATTTGTGTAATGAAATTTTATATAGATACTAATAGAAATATTATTTTAACGTAAATTTAAAGAGATTAGTCGTAAAATAAATTAGTTAACTTTCAAAAAAATAAATTTAATATATTTATTAATAAAAAGCGAGAATAAAAAAAACGGAACGAAAACTTTAGAGTAATATTTAATTGAAACAAAGTAAAAAAATTTAAACCTATTCCCAAATTTATTTTTCACTCTTGTTTGTTCAAAACCAAAAAATGGGTTACTTGCATAATAAAGCAACAAAAATCTTCACACAATAAAACATACATATATGGTACATGTTACGTATATGATAAATAAAATTCCCAACAAACCACACAAACAGTTATAGTAACGGTAGCACACGAATGCCAACGGCAATGAGATAGCAAATAAAGTTTTCGAACTACGCCAACACGCTTTCAATTGTCAACAACAAACAAATGTTGCATGCAACTGCTACGGCGACAACAAATTTGCCGAATTACGACAAATTCTTGAGTGCTGCTGCCGTTACTATGTACATACGTGTATATACCTATGTAAGTTGTGTGTATGTGTGGTAAGTGCAAAATGGAAATGCAAGCGATTTTATGGCACAGAAGGCATTTATAATGGAGACATGCAAGCGTCCGTGTGCTTGTGTGCGTTTTCAGTGCGACACGTAGGAGGTGAAAAGTTTTTGCTGGCAAGAAAAAAGGTGTGAAACTGTTGAAGCATGCCACAGCGGTGAGCTGTATACGAGTATGTACATACATATATAATACCTAGAGTAAACGAGTATTTCGTCGTAGTAAAATTAAGTTTTTCAGGCATTCGTGAGTACACGTAGATACATGGATTTACATATGCATAAGTAAATGGCATGGTCATATGAGGACTGTTACCGAATTGATAGCAACAGTACAAATACATGGCGAGCAAGAGATTTAATTACAATTGAAGTTACGAAAGGAAAACAAAAACACGTGGCAAGATTTTTCAAAATACAAAAAACAAAAAAAAAAAAAAAAACAAATTTCAAAAGTATCTCTCGGTCCAGTTGGCAACAATGTTCACAGCACAAACTTTATTTTGCAACAAGTAAGTAAAACATGGTTACCTGTAGGCAAGTCGGAGAGTGCCGCTTAAAAAGGTAAGCCAAATAGTCGCTGTAAAAAGTCGGAAATCAAAGAGTGTGCTGCACAAAATCACACATACGTACTCGTATATGGTATAAAAATGCATCAACAACTTTTACAGTAGAGGTTGCAACAACTAGTGCTTCCAGTTGAACGTGTTGTGGCAAACAGCAAGTTATCATAAAACGCCAACTGTAAGTTTCGTCGGTGATGAAATAAAAAACCATAAAGCAAATAACAGGCATTAAAACTATCGAAATGCAGTCACGTGAAAATATGGCGAAAGGTGTGGTGCAGCAGAGTTTCCTTTTTCGCATTTGCATACGCATTGCGACGTATTTGTTATTGCTCTTACAAGTATGTCCGCGGCTGTTGGTACTTTGTTGTCGTAGTTACGTTTGTAATTGTTTCAGCAATTTTTGTTGCATACACCTTACCGGTGTTGCCATATATTCATGAATTTTGTTGTCATAGTTTTATTACTCGCCAGCACATTTTGTTTTAATGCTTTTCCGATTGAGGTCAACGGCGGATTTTCGACACTAGCACGCAAGCAAACTTGTGCCGGTTGAACGGATGAGATTCAGTTTTGCCTTAAAGTTTGCATTTAGCATTTTAACAAACCAAAATATTTTGCATTTCTTTTGCTTCATATTTTTTATTTTACTTATTAACTTTAGTTAAGTCTTTTTCCCCTTTTTTTGATTTTTTTTGATTTATTTTAATTTAATTTTAATTTTTCTAATAAAATATTTATTTTTATTTTATATAATTTTTAAATTTTTTTTTGTTGTATTTTGCTTTATTGTAATTTTATTTTTAATTTTTTTTATTTATTTTACTTTGACCTGTTTTTATTAAGTTTTTTTCTACTTAATTTAATTTTTTATTATTCTTTTTATTTAATTGAATTTATTTTACAAAGAATTTAATTTAATTTTATTTTAAATTACTAAATTTAGTTTTTATTATTGTATTTTTCTTTGATTTATTTTACAGTATTTTATATTATTTTGTTTTAGTTAACTTAATTTTTTTTTATATTAATTTATTATATTCCTTCAATTTTTTTAATTTAATTTAATTTTATTTTACTAAATTTAATTTTATAATTTTATTTTGATTTATTTTATATTATTTTATTTTATTTTATTTTTCTTTAATATATTATACTTTATTGCCTTATATTTTATTTGAGGTTATTTTATTTCATTTTATTTCATCTCATCTCATTTCAAATGTACAAGATGGCAAACGGAACTAGAGACACTGGTAAACTTGGTAGGACCTCTGAATGCGAGCGACAGTCCCATAAAAACAAAACCCCAAAATCTCATTTTATTTCACTTCATTTTATTTAATTTTTTTATAATATTTTATTTAATTTCACTTCACTTCATTTTTTTAATTTTTTTTGTTTTATTTGAAATTATTTTAGTCTATTTTATTCAAATAAAATTTATTTTATGTTAATTTAAGTTTTTCTATGTTTTATATTCCACATTTTAAATTTCATTTTATTTTGTTTTTATTTTATTTTTTTTTAATTCTACTTTATTTTTTGTTTGGTAATTATATAACGTTTTCTTTAACTTAATTTTATTTTAATTTTTTTAAATAAATTTTAGTTTTTTTACTTTAGGTTATTTTGTCTTAGTTTGTTTTAAATATTTTATTTTATTTTGTATAATAGTATTTTATTATAAATTATTTTATTTTATTTTATTTTCATTTAAGTAACTAAATTTTAATTTCGATTAATTTATTTTATTTCATTTTAATTAATTTTATTTTTTTTATCTTAAATATTTAATTATTTTTAATTCTATTGTATTTTATTTTGCTTAATGTTATGTTTAGTTACTGTGTTTAATTCAATTATACAATATTAAATTTTTGATTTTTCGCATTTTAATTCATTTTATTTTTTTCGTATTTTATTGTTTTTTATTTTAATTTATTTTTTATTTTTTTGTAAATGATTCTATTCGTTATTAATTTTTTATCTTTATTATTTTATTGTTTTATTATTTAAATTTTCCAGTTATTTTATTCTACTTTAAGCTCTTTAGGTAATAATAGCCAGTTGCGATTATTGAATTTTTTGATCCAGCTGCTCGAGGAGATTTAAGAGTTCATAATTATTGAAAGTTTCTTCCGTGCCCGAGCATTTTTAAATTAAGCATAAGTGAAAATCAACAATAAAAGCTTTCTGGTTTTTCAGTTTAAATTCTTGTTCTCTTGCATAAATCTTCCTTTAAAACAAACTGCAAATTAAAATTTAACCATAACTCATTTTCCATGTAAGAAGGGTAGCAATCAAAATGTAGCTAAACAAAAAAAATTATTTACAAATGTATGTGGACACATATTTATACGTCTACGAATACTCATTTATAAGTATGTGTGTGTGCTTATAAATAGGCTTGCAGACAAGTTATAATGGTAACTGCTGCATTATGGAACAAAAGGCGACTGTAGCTATTGTCGCATTTCATGGCTGATACTACAGGAACTAAAGCTGACTGCAGGATTAACACATAGGCATTGTGGAGCACGCACACACACACACACACATGCACAGGCACATGCAGCACATACGGAAAAAGTAACCAAAACAAACGATATGATCAAACGCGGGTGAAAATTTTGTAAAGTGAGAGCAATATAAATTAAGAGTAAAAGAGAGTGGTGGCAAAGGGGCTGAGAGGCCTCCATGTACTATGTGCAATGTTTGCTGCTTGTACCGCAATGCTTTTGTTTAAAGTTGATTTATGCATAATGAAAGTATGTACGAGTATGTGAGTGAACAAGCGTATGGATGTGTATGAATGGTAAAGGGCTGTACATTCATATAAGGTCGGCATATAAAGGCCGCTCTAGACGCAATAAAAAGTTTCATTGTACTGTACGAAAAACTCAAACATATTCACACATACATACATACATACGAGTATATGGTTTGTTAGTATGAACGCATACTTGTGTTAGTGTGTCGGTTACTTGTATGAAATGATGTATGCTTGCGCAAATGCTCTTGTAATTTTAAATCTCTTCTCATGCGTTCTGTGCTTTATAATGGCTTTTTTTTGGAGAATATTTATGTGTGTGTGTCTGTGTACAATCGTAGCTCTGTTAATCGTCTTATGCGCAAGTTAAACAAACGAAAGCTGCTTACTCAAAGCAATGCAGCTTAACGTTAATAAAATGCTGCACAAATCTTGTTGGGAAATAATATTACCTTTATGTCGTCCTTTTTACGAAATAGCATCATTTATGGTAGCAAATATTACTATTAATAAATATTAATTAATTTAACTAAAATTGTGGCAAATTAATTATGGTACTAAGTTAGATCGCTATATCATTTAATTTAATATAATTTAATATAATTTGGGAAAACCGCAGAAAAAGCAAAATATATTTAAATATATTAATAAATATTCAAGTAATATTTACAGCAGGTAACTCTATACGAATAAACTTTGCTCATAGCACTTTTTCTTCTGTATTATAAAGTACGAGTATGTTGCAATAAAATATTTTTTATGAATTAATTTTAAAGGCATTTCGCTTCATGAATTAGTTTCAGTGCAAGAACTTTATTGCGAAAAAATTTGAAACCTTAAAATATAAAGTGCACGAAATTTTTTCGTTTGAATTTTAAAAAATTTAATTTTTTTTTGCTTTCCAATCATATTTCGTCGCAGCCAGTTTTACTAATTTAGTAAACAATTTTAACAACTGCGTACCAAAGCAAACATATAAAAAAACTTATGGGATATGCGATTTCATTTTTTTATTTGCGAAAGTCATAAATATAATAGAATCTGGCGCAACAACGAAATTTTAACTGCTCATTGATTTTATAAAATATGAGCTGACAAAAGAGCAGTCAAAAACTTACAGCAAAAATTGGAAATGCGCAAAGCGGGCAACTAAAAAACACTAGCTACAAACACAAGTACTTATATACTATATACTCTAATACACCAATGGTAAATAAATTGATAAACTGCAGCAATTTTCGTGTTGGTAATTGCAAGTTGCCTGTTTTCGATTAAATGTTCCACTTACTACTATACTACTATATATGTATGTACATACTTTTGCTTTTTCGACTACTCAAACAATTGAGTACCACAAGTACTTCTTAGCCACACCACACACCACTACTTTAGAGATTGTGCTCGAAAGAAATCTTAACTAGGCAGATCGTTAAAAAAAGGAATTGAAAAAACAGAAAAAAATAAAATTTAATAATTTGCAAATAATCATAAAGTAGCAGCAGTTAGTTATACGTAAATCTTTTTCCTATCGCACTTTGCAATATGAAATAAATTTCAATTTCAAAATCAATTAAATGTTGATTTTTCACAACAGTTTTTTTTTAAACTCAGAAATATATAAGTCTTTCCTTGCATTATTAATATTAAATCTAATCATATCAAGATTTTAAAAATATTCGATAGACGACTATAAACTATTGACTAAGGGTGTACTTCATATTTGATACACTAATACTAATATACAATGAATAAACTTTTTCCGAATTTATTTATTCAGAACCCAAGGTATTTTCCCTATGTCATTTTTATAAAATAGCGTCTAATATTGATTGGAAATCTAGTTTACACCATTTGATAACCAACTACTTCCTGCTAATATATATATATATTTTATATTTTTAAATATTAATAGTTGATCTTTAATAGATATATAATATATATATAATAAAAAAAAATTTCGTTGAAAATGTATGAGCGGTGGTACCTCTGTTGTTTGTTATTTCTATATGTCTTTTCTTTCATCGCCTTGACATTTTATTGCTTTTTAATCCACAGTAAAGTCAGACGGGCGTTGAAATTTCAAGAAAATACCAGCTTTACAATTTCTTCAACATTCTTTTAACACTCAATGGCCATTTGTATATGTTTTCAGCGTCTTTCCACATTATTGCTGCACGAGTACCCTGCGCTCGAAATAAAAATTGTTCAACAATACATAAGCAGTATTCGCAGACATATTTGTTAGCTTCTTTTGAAATATTAAGTCAATGCCTTAGAGTTTGCTATTGCGCTCTACAGCTTTGATAACCTTTTGCCCTTTAATGTTTAGATTTTCACAGTCTTTCTGTTTTTACTTTCCTCTTATAATCAGTGTAGTTGCTTATTACTATTTCAAAGATGCTCGCTGAAAGCACAGTATTTCCTGTACGACAATTAAACACAGCCATTAACGGTTCTTTATCCCACTTTAACTGAAAAATGGAGGGGACCCTTTCGGAAGCTAGGCGACGAGGTGACGTAAAACGGTAAAAAGAGCTCAATCCAAGTAGTGTTGTTTACATTCAATGAAGGTCTGGCAGTAATATTTGCACAGAGAAAGCCAACCTTTGTGTTATTAATTAATTAATATTAAATATAAATATAAAATAAAATAAAATAAAATAAAATAAAATAAATTAAAATAAAATAAAATAAAATAAAATAAAATAAAATAAAATAAAATAAAATAAAATAAAATAAAATAAAATAAAATAAAATAAAATAAAATAAAATAAAATAAATTAAATAAAATAAATTAAATAAAATAAAATAAAATAAAATAAAATAAAAAAAAAAAATAAAATAAAATAAAATAAAATAAAATAAAATAAAATAAAATAAAATAAAATAAAATAAAATAAAATAAAATAAAATAAAATAAAATAAAATAAAATAAAATAAAAAAAATAAAATAAAAAAAAATAAAATAAAATAAATAAAATAAAATAAAATAAAATAAAATAAAAAAAATTAAACAAAAAACAAAATTAAATAATATTAAATTAAATTAAATAAAACAAAATAAAATAAGATAGAATAAAATTAAACTATGGTATCCTGCTGTCGTTACAACTAAGAAGTTATAGGAAATTAATAATTTTTTAATTGCGGTCGCTCCTCGGCAAGGAATATTTTTAAGTAAAGTAAGCAAAGCATTTTCCCCCTCTTTACTCTACACATAAAATTAAATTCCTCTACTCAAGTCTTTGAAAACAAAAAAGGGGGAATCTTTATCTGTAGTGAATAACTAGAAAATGGGGACAAAAAGCTGTTTTTTTAATTAGAAATCATTGTTATCATCAGTATTTACTGCTGCATAAGCACAGCGCTGCGCTTTGATTAAACCGGTAATTTTTTTTTAAGGATTTCCTACTTCTTCTAAACCCTTTGAGATTCATTGCCATAATATAGATGCAGATTTAACAATGGTACATTTTTGAAAGCTTCAAATAAATCAGGGAAAGTTGGCTTTGTACGTTGTTTTCTTAACCTGCGCCCAAATTTGTTGCTGAGCCAAACTGAGAATCGCAAGTAATTTCACTACTTACATATAAATATATTATACATGCTCATCTTCCTCACGTTCAGTTACACATTTTCATATTCCCCACAACTTTTGAACTTTTCATTAAGGTGTGTGTAGAAATCAGCGTGGAAAAAAAAGAAACACTTGAAGCTGCCTTACAGGCATAATTTTTTTTTACTTTACAACTCTTTTCTTATGCTATCAAAATTCTGGCGTTCATTATGGAGACATTAAAATTATTTTTGGTACTTTAACGTATGTTCATATAATATGTTCCTCGGCATAGAAAATGAGTTAAGTGAATTCACAAAACTTGCTGAAAAAAATTTGCTAAAAACCGCAGACAAAGAGAAATAATTTCTTTCCATAACCGACGTGTAAGGGAGCTAAAGCGAGGGGGGCTTTTTATTGTGTAAATTCAAAAAAAAAAAAAAAAAAAAAACGAAGAAGACTTTCGGCGGGAAAACTGCAAACCGCAATGAAAAGTCAGCAACACAATGGCCGCTGCTGTGCCTTGACAACGCTACACACACACACAATCGCAAGTCAGGAGGATGTCAAGGGTAACTCCGGGGCTACTTTTGCATATATTTTTTTTAGGTTAAAGGAAAAGTTGGAAATGAGAAAAAAGCAAAAGATAAATACTTGGCAGATTTATTGTTTTGCTTTTACTTTTGCTTAATCGCTTTTTTATTCTCTCGCATACACATACATGTGTATCTATTTGCATACTTGTATGTTTATATGTATTTAACCTCTTACCGCAGTAACATCGCACAGTGTTGCATTTTATACAAATTTTGTAGGTCAAAGAAACTCAAAACTGAAAAGGAAACAACAGTTGGGGTTTCTTCCCTCCTCCTTTGTGTTTTTATCACTGCTATTTCATACCACTACAAACGTATATTCTTTTAAATTTGTCTGCATATTTTTGAACTCACATTATTTGGTTTTTTTTTTTTGTTTTTGTATTTGCACTTCAAAGCTATAAAGCGCACGTTTTCATTGTTTGTATCAGCATGAAACAAGAAAATGTCGTTGCAATGTGTCAGTGAGTAAAGCCACAGAAATACAATGAAAATGTAAGTGTTTATATGTATGAATAATGTGTATTGTATAGAGAAAACATAGCTGTGTCACAGCAGTAGTCGCACAATGTCAGACAAACAGGGTTAAATAAAGAAATTCTTTAAAATTTTCCATCAAAAAATTTCAAACTTGAATAGTTTAGATAAAAAATTGGAAATTAAAAGAAAATAAACATAAAATTCCAAGTTGAAAAGAAAATTTTCAAGACTTTTGAAGCTCAAAACCATTGTTTATGTTTTCTTATTATATACATATGTATATATATATAAATTATATATAAATGAAGCACTTTTGGGCAATTTTATTAGATCGCTTACTCTAGTCGATCACACTGCAAAAGTTATCCATACAACCACTGCAATACGTCGAAGTCTGTAGAAACCCGCTAGAAGTCTCTTCATTCCTCTCAACATTTCAGTGGCTCAATCAGCAAAAATTAGTTGCATTTGTATATTTTTAGAAAACTTGTTGAAAATTTAAAATTTTTAAAATATCTTAACACCAGTAGTAAAATAAAGCTATCAAAATTGAATGGAATAAAAATATTTGTATTATGATTAGAATTCATAAAAAATTAAAAATTAAAATGAAATTAGCTGCCTAATTTTTTTTCCATGAAACTTGGCGCACATCTGGTTTGTTGTGAATAAATCCTCTCTTGCGTGTAAATAAGTTTATATCACAAAGTTGGCTATATATTGACATTTTCATAAAAAATCATTGAGCCGCGTATAGTTGACCCACACATAAGAAAAAGCTTTATTATTTGACATAGTTGCTCGGCTCCTGCTAGCATTATGTACTTTTAAAGAAAGCAGTGAAGTTTTTTAATTTTTAATTTAGCAGAAATACTAATTGAACTGAAATTGAAAAAAAATCGTTAAAGCACAATAAATGATCTCTACGCCTGCTTCAAGAAAAAATAAAATATTTTAATACAATGTGAAAAATGTAAAAGACATAAATTTGAGTCTCAGAAAAAAGAGGATAAAAATAAAAATTTTTTCAAAAAAAAACGATAATATTAATTACTAATGTAAAATACGAAAACGATTTTTAATTAAAAATATTAATGTAAACGAAATCGCATTAATAAATCAAAAAAATTCCACCACACATATTATTTGTAGCACCTTTTCAGTTTTAAAATTTTTCCGCGAACACTTAAAATATGGACTTCCATCTTAAGACTCAATTGTGTCTTTGTCTTAATTTTCTTGTTTACAAATTATTAAAATTTAATTAAATTTTTTTCGTGCTTACACTCATTCAGGTCATAAACATTTTGAGTATAGAGCAGTCATACACTTGGCAGATCACCACGGAGATTCTATAGTAGTGTTTGTAAAGGTAGTGTGGAATTTAATTGCCAAAATTAAATTGACTAGGATCACTTTTGTCATACAAAGTTGAATGGCCGCAAAATTAGTTAGTGTCGTCATGCGCTGAACAACTATAGTAAAAAAGTATAAATAATAATAATATAACGTATATAATAAAAAACGATTGGGAGGCTTGAAATTCCATTATAATCGCAATTTTGTTCTAAGAACACATGAAAATTGAGATTTTGTATTATCTTTCATATAAAAGATAAACCAACCACATTAAGAGCTCGCAATTTAATCTCTTTCCTCACCCGAAAGAGCACGTGTGCAAAAAAAAAACATTAATAGAGACATCAATGTGGAAAAAATTAGATGACGACAATGCCTCAAAAGAAATTTGCATACAAAAAATTTTAGCAACAAAATTGACGGATAATAATCGCATATTATTACCGCTGAGTTGCTATGGTTAAAGGTTATTGTACGCACATAAGTGGGCTCAACGAGTGGCATCTACACGTATTGTTTTTGTTTTTCTTCGCGTTTTTGTTATTATTATTATATTTTTGTGTGCAGAGATTTAGCTCACAGCTGTCTTAGCAGTATTATAGTGGAGGCGAAGTTTATTTATTTTTTTTAGTAACCATAATTTTTTGTAAACAATGTTAAACAAATAAGTAAGTTTTAGAACAGTTTCGCTGCTTGGAATTTTAGTAAAATTAATATAATTTTATTTTTATTGCATTGCTCCTTCACACTGTAGACTAAATTATGTATTATAGGTTGGATAAATATTACTTTAATAAATTTACTTTTATAAATAAAAAAATT